>MU266524.1:0-53252 GCA_021014945.1 Leucogyrophana mollusca | reverse complement strand
GAGGAGGAGGAGGAGGAGGAGGGGGAGGTGGTGGCGGCGGTGGCGGTGATGCGTCCGCAGAGTCTGATTCTTCCGGAAGGGTGGGCATTGGCGGGGAGGACATTGGACTATTGGCTTCGATAGAAGGAGCACGTCCTCGAGGGTGCTTGCTGAGTATCTCAGCGAGTGACCCTGGGGTAGGAATCCGAGCACCGTCGGAGGAGGCATTAGAGCTTACTGAAGTGGGGAGAGTGTCGTCCGTAAGAGCGGTAAAACCACTACGCGTAGATTGGCCAAATTCACTGTCGCCATCTTGATCATCACCTCGTAACGACGATTCATAGTCACTGTGATCTGCTATGCCATCTGGCCGCGGCGCAAGCAGGTTATTGGATCTTAAAGAACGTGGCAGCGATGGTGCATCTTCCCCGGGAATATGACGATTGGTGCGTCTAGGAGAGCCCCTGATACTTCTGGGACTCGCCATCGGGCCATCTTGAGGAGATAGCTACGGGCGATGATAATTAAAAAGAGATAGGTGTAAAAATGGAGACGCTTACTATCTTAACACCGGCAACAAGCTGCTGGTGCATTTGTTCTTGCTCATCGGCAGCCTCCGCATCCATGAATTGAGAAGCGCGGCCGGATTGTACCTCTGACATTCTCATCAATTTTGAAGACTTGGGTGCCCCCGGATGCGGCAAGTTAACCCCGCGTTTGAGATTGGACTTGCGAGGTGTTATATCCCTAGAGTCGTCTTCCGATACCTCCGACTCTCCATCCTCGCCCTCGTGCCCTTTACCCTTCTTCCGGCGGTTAGTGCCTTCAAGGATATTAATGGTCTTTGTTCGCTCCAGGTGCTTGTTCAGGGTCTCTATCAAGGTTCTGCGATCCATAGAACCGGAGTTCGACTCGATAATCCTTTCGACCCCTTTGCCGACCTCCTTGAGCATTCTGAATAGCTCCATTATCTGGGCCTCTAGTTGGGCGATCTGTTCTTCATACCCAGCTTTCTGCGATTCCAGTTGACCTTGAAGACGCGATGTCGTTTCGCGTGCAACGCCAAGCTTCTGCTCCAGATGGACGACCTTGTTTTTGAGTTGACCGACGAGACCTCCATATCCTTGGCCGACCTCTTCCTCGAGCGCGTCCTTCTCGAGCTTGAGGCGCAACGCCTGAGCACGGGCTTCAGCAGCCTCATCTACGACAGATTGATATCGCTCGGCTTCGTTTAATTGCCCGATTAAACGTTGTACCGAGTTACCAAGCCGTTGCTCAGCACCAGCAAGCTTGTTGTCCATGACCACGTCCGTGACGATAGAATCGAGAAGTTGATAGTATTTCACCATCTCTGGGCCTTCTGCTCGTATGAGGAGTAGATGCTGCAGCATGGACAAAAAGTAGTCCTTCGCGCAAGAGTTGTCGGTTCGGAGGCAAAGTGCTTTCCATACATCTTCGGCGTTACCCATGTCTCGAAGAGCCTCTTGGGTGAAACGTTCCCTCAACTTCTGTTCATCCTCCTCAAGCATGTCTCGAAGATCGTCTAGCTGCTTTTCCATGGGCGGAACTGCGAATTCGCGACAGAGAGTCACGATGCGCTGGAGGCCAGACGCTTCCATCATTGCACGGTGGTGAAGACGGACTTCCAGGTCTTCGATAGCATCTATTATTCGGACGATGACGAACATATTCGTAAGCTAATGTAAGGCGACACCGTGAGTATTGGAGGCAGTAGCTGGAAATCGGAAACATACAGCATATTCGAGAAGTGAACTGTCGTTCCCGCTGGCTTTCTTGACCTCATCGCTTGCGCCGACGAGGCTGCCCATCTTGCCCCTGCCTAAGAGCGCGATCTCGAAAGACTTGAACCAAAAGTCATAACATCCTCCAGGTTCGCCACTCGGAGGATCGCTGTTAGCAGCGCTTAGAGCTTCAAAAGCTTGCAATACGATTTTCAGTGAGTCCTTGCTGCAGTATATGATACTCAAAAGCACTTCCAAGATCCCCTTCCTAGTGGATAAATGGGGCGCATTGAGGGAGGAGACTATTTGTGTAACGATCCCGCTATGTTTCAGGGCCTCGCGAACTCTTGACTAGTCAGGGCAACATAAGCCATCAAAACCAATACAGCAGGAACAACTCACTGTATTATTGAAGATGACCTTTAGACATTTGGCGATCTCGTTTTCCAAAAGTATGTCGGTGGTAAGCCTGAAACAGGGTCAGTTTAAGTAACCGAGGCTCTCTAATAGCGTGTGTTACCTCTTTGAACCTTTGCGACTTATGTGCAAAAGCGCACTCGCTAGCACGGAAGTCCCGTGGAGCTCAAGGAAATTTTCTAGCCAGCTAAGCAGCCCATAAAGCGGGTTAATCCTGAGCCACCCCCAAGACACGCAACACACCTTGTTTCATGGCTTTTTAATGACACCCAGACGCTCGACGCTTGCTTGTGGGTAATAGTTCTGTCAAGAAACTTCCTTATGTACCACTCCGGCGTTCCCTCGCCGATGGGGGCCGCGAGCCCTGACTCCCCCTGTTTCCGCACTTGTTCCTCCCGACCTTTTTCCTCCTGAAACCGGAGCTGTTCAGCGCCATAGACTAGAGCCCATTTTTGATCAATAGACATGTCTGGCATGGGAGGGAAATCTCGCGTGTGTGAGAGATGCTCGAACAGAGCTTGGATATCCTCTTCCTTCTCCGGACGAGGGAAGTGAAACTTGGCGTTCTCTTCTTGGTTTCCATGCTTGAAAAGATGGTAGGATAGATGGCTGGAATGTGATTCTGCAGCGGCTGGAGCATTCGAGTGTCGTGAGCCACGGCCACCATCTGAAAAGGCCGTCATACCGGAGGCGGGGCGTAGTACGGCACTGGCGACACTGGGAGAGCTGGGCATCGGAATGGACCCAAAGTCGCCGCTAGGACTCCGCCCAGAAGAACCTGAGGCTTCGCTTCTCCTGAGTTTCTGACGAGAAGAGGTCGGCGTTTTGGGCCGTTTCCCCATGACGGACGCAACGGATTCATTATAAAGAGTGGACGAGTCTGCAGTGCTGACCGATGAATCTGGCCGTGGTGTTCCGATACCTACGGCGTTCAACCGCTCTCTCTCTGCTTTGCTGCGTTGTATTGCATTGAAATTCAAGTCGGTACCATAGGATGTGAGTGTAGGATTCGTTAGCGGCGCCGAGATGGAGGATGCTGAAGGCGTCCCGCGAAGACCTTGGGATACAGTCCCGACTGGCATTGGAGGGCGAGAAGGTGGCCCCAGCTTGTCGTAGGGCACGGAATGATCTGAAAGGTCCTGACCCGACGCTGAAAACTGACGAGGCCGTGCTTTCTTCCGCCCAAAAAATGTCTCCATCGCAACGACTAGAAGAAATATAATATCCCAGGGTCACCCCAGCTCCGTTCACTGGTAAGCGGCGAATCTGTATGAGAGTCAAGAGTATCAGTACATAAGCTCAAGCCGTCCGTGAATTGTTCGTGGTAAGGGCTGCAACAGCTACTTCCCAGTTTAGTTAGGGAACAAATACCTGCAAAGTCAACAGTCACTGGTCATGCGCGACTGGAGCATGGCAGCGCGTCGAACTTGAAGCTGAAGCTCTGAAGAGCCACCACTTAGTAAGTATTGTAAATCAACAAGGATATGTTCAGATTCTCGCATCTTCCACCATCATCAACCAAGTCCCAAAAGAAATGAAACTGAAGGCTTGGAGCTTTCTGTTCACGGGTGCATCGCACCGAGGAACAGATTGCACTGCAGTGACTGCACCACATATAATGCTGGCGGGTTCGATCATCGTCAGCCTCCTGGTAGTAGTAGGTATCCACTTTTTTTTGTTCAGCTGTACTGTTTTCTCTCAAGCTCCGCAATCATCGGTTCCTGATCAAGCCGCTCAGAGGCTCTTCTCTATCCCAATGCTTTCCTTCGACACCAGTAAAGTTACCAACCCAGGTGTCGTTTTCCTGGAGCTGATACATTGATATAGCCACCATCATCACTCTGGCTTTCATAGCCATGTTCGTCGCCATGGTACTCGCAGTCTCAGCATTGGTCTCCTTACGCTCGAAAGCACACAGAGACCGCCGCCAACCCGTCCGCCACCGACGATACAACCTCAAACGATCCAGCTTCGAGGATTCGATGTTATTTGCTGTGTCCCCGTCATGTCCTGCCGTTGTTGGACACTTGTCCAGGCAAGACTTCCCGATCATGCATATGATGGTTACACCACCTACTCCTGCGAGGGGAATGGGGGGGGACGAATCCGGCGACGAAGATCAGTACTCATGTGGGATTTAATATGTAACAGCAGACATGATGTTTATGAGGTGGCCAGCAGCAGGAGTCCGCAACCAGTGAGGACGCATATTAGTATTACTAGCGGTTTAGCATTAGCATGTATCACTAGAGCATCAACTTATCAACAACATAACATGTTACCGTGGCCAAGCCTACGATCTGGACAGCGACGTTAACCTGCGCAAATCAGTATACATGCGTCGGAGGACCAAATCTACAATGCGGAGTGGATAGAATAAAAGACCGTCTCGAGGACGATGTAGTTCAAAAAATTGTCGGAACACATGGGTCATGGGCGTGTCATCGCCATCGCCAATCGTCCTGCGTCACGGCAAAAACCGCAGCGTCCGTTGTGGGACAGCTCGCCCACTCTCGAAGTGACCATCCTTCCCCCACCCGACAGAATCAATCCTCTCCTGCGGACTGCGCAGCAGAGGCGGCATACGCGTATTGGCTCGGCCATCGTCCCACTAGAACGTCCTCGTCGTTGGTACAACTGAGACATCCGTTTACACATAGTTCCTGCACCTATCACCCATTTCGCCGGTACGTGAACATGAAGGCATCCACTGGAGGCACCAAACAGCCAATCGTTGCTATGAAGTCCTCGAACCGAGTAACACGCTCGTGTTTCGGAACACATTCGTCGCCCCTTTTCTGTCTTGGTCTATGTGCAACCGACCGAAGTACACCCGGTCCAACATCCGATGGTGGAGTACTTCATCCACAACGACCTCGTCGCCCAAGGGTCCCGTCCTGTGTGTGATCATGCAACTTTGAAAGTTCCACGCGTCTCCCAAAGCAATTCAATCGCATCTTGTCTCGAGAACGAATCTCTGTTACCACCCTTCGAGGTGATAAGTTCAGATGGCGAACGAAGAGCCCCAGCACCCGCAAGTAACCTCTAATTGAAGACGACGAGCGGACGGAGAGCATCAGTAGTTGAGGCCGCAGGAGAATCATCAGATGCTCCAACGAGATGTTGTGGGCCGGAATGACCGAGAAGCCAGTCGGTGCCAAGAAGAGCAAAAGAGAAGGCACTACTGCATTCAACAAAACAGTCTTCGCGATCAATCACCTGGAGCGGGAGAAAAAAGCGCACGACTTCTGTGCGCTACCAGTACACACGACGTCGCTTCAGCCGACCATGTGCGGGTAGGGTTTTCGAGTGCGGAACAATGCATGAGACCGAGCTGATAGCACGCAGCAATATTCTTCGGTAGCCTTCCAAAATTAGCGCAATGTGGGGGAGGGCGAGCGGTTCTGCGGTTAGCAAGTGAGAAAATGGGTGCTCACGAAGTCAAACCGGACAATCCCTAGACCACGCTTTCCTGTTCGTACCGACAATCCGCGGACCAAATGCACCCCATTCCGCGAATCCGCGTCACAAGTCACCACGAAGCCATGCAGATTTTGCAACGCGCGCCGACGTTTCTGGGCTGAGATGGAGACCTTCGCGTCCTCATTATGAGGCGCCAGGGATCCGACACTGCCCACGGCGTGCAAAACAATGCTGAAAATTCGCCGAGACCGAGAAATAGGCTATTTCCCGAAGGAAATTACCCGTAGCTCGAGGAGGGAGTCAAAGACCCAGGCCACAGGGATCATGTGCGTGAACTTGGTATGCTCCGAAGAGCAGCAGGTCACGGTAAGCTATGTGACTGCAAGTTGCAAGGCAGAGTCCGTGTCGAGGAGTCAGTCTGTGAGAGCGACGCTGGGGGAGGTGGATCTCAGAAGAGTTCTGTGCGTGACCCAGGCCGCAGACCACCAAAGACACCTGTCCGTTGCCAACCTGTGCGTGTTCAGCTCCATCTTCTTGAAACTATATGACAAAGCCCACGACGCCTCTCTAGTGCCCGCGGTATGGGAGACATCAACCTGCCACCATGAACCCTTCGCCTTTCCGGTTCTGCCTTCCCTTGCTAGCTTGTGAGCAACGAGGTGCGTAAAACGCATACCTCCGCCCAAAGGCGAGAGGGTGCTCTTCGCTGCACAAACAAAAGGGGTCCCTAGGCAATACAAGCGAGGATTTGTTCGTAGGTTGACGAGGGATGATCCGTCAATTACAGGCACGTTCCGAAGAGGCGATAAAGAGTGTGAAGAAGATATCATCGCAGATGTGAGGTGGGTGGCAAAAACAGGAGTTGGATGCGGTATGCGCAAAGTCTGACCAAATTCACTGGAAACGATGCCTGCAGAGCAGTAACAAGTCCAAAGAAGCAGTGCCGCTCGCGCTGCTCGTGACCCGCTCAAGTTGAAGGTGAGTCACCCCGTAGCCTTTAGTTACTTAGGGTTAGATATCATTCCGGATGGGAATGGATTTTTTTGGCTGGAAGCGGCGACGAGATTAACGGTGGAATGAAAGCATAATGGGTCGGATGGACACCTGGAACGACGAAGGTGATTGGAAAGGCACGGCTTCGGGATATTGGCAGTCGATGAGCACCATGCAGGAAAGATGCAGAAAATCGGTGGCCTTAAAATCCAACGGCCTTTGTTTGTTCAGAACAAACAACGCGTCCCACACGTGAGTGCCACTAAGTCCCGGCCCGTTATCATTGACGCAGAGCAGCTCCTCAAAAGGCCTCAACCCAGGTACCTGCAGCCCGGCAAAAAGGCGCCAGAATGTACATCTAAGTGTGCTGCATCTATGTGTGTCGGGCAGTATTTACATAATGTAAGCTATCGTCGTGCCCAAGTCAAAATCTATCATTAAAACGCGCGGGTAAAGTCTATATTCTGCCCACTGTACTATACCAGGTGTCGCCAGGCGTCCCCGGACCTTCGTCGTTGCTTATACGCGGCCATGCATGCGTCAGCCACGCTGAGGTACCAAACAATTGCCGACATAGCTCCAAAAGACTCTCTAGGGTGTCCACCATGTCCTTCATCACTTCTCTTTCCGCAAGAGAGTAGACCAAAGATAAGCCCGCGAACGACTTGTCGTCCTCTATGGCAATCCGGATGCGCTCCTCTACTTGTGCAACTAGGATCTCTAGCGCCTGCCTTGACGATGGAAGAAACTGGGGGAGAGGTTGGCGAGCTCTGAACACATGCTCACTAGCGAACAGGGATAGGCAAACGCATGACACCTAGTTTATTTACCATCAATAAATGAGGTTGAGTATTTGCGAGAACGCTCACAAATTCGCGCCTCTCTTTCAGTACAGGCGTCACTGTTTCTTTGCGAGGTATGTTCTCCCTGATTTTCCTTAGCCCAGTCATTAAATCGAGAATCTTCTGCAACTTCTGTACCACTTGGCGATAATGCCGCATCGGCTTCTGCAAGCGCGTGTCATTAACAGGGTCCTAGAAACAGCGCTCAGGATTCTTACCGGCACTAAACTGAGTTCGTCGTTCATAGTCACAAGCAATGAGGCCAACCGGTGAAGAGCATTGCGAATCTGCAGCTCAAGTTTCAGTGCCCTCTGCTTGTCGTAGGGAGTAAAGTTTGAGAGCTCGTGGAACATGCCACTGGGATAATACTCAGAACAGACTCGATTTGCCTTATTCCTATGACGCACCGCGTGAGTAGCAGATAGAGGTGGCCCAAGACGCCGAGAGTACGGCTGGTGTGATTCAAGAATAAAACCTGTTATGTATCAGCCAGTGAATCACCAACAGCCTGTACAACGTACTCGACTGTGTCGGGGGAAAACAAGGCTATTCATGGTCAAAGCTGCAATGATGCCCAACCCTATCATCAAGCCTCGTAACACGGCAAGCCCTGTGGTATGTTAGTGACACTTCCCTTCCTCCCGGCCAAAGCAATGTACTTAGCGTGGAAACGGTCGGGTCTGGGTTGACATACTGAGCTAAGATAACTGGTGGGAGGGTGACAGATCTTCAAAACAGTCAGGGCCAACTTGAAGGATGCGGTGGGAATCACACTTACGCGACAACTCCAAGAGAGGGCATGTTGCTCCTTATGATCAGCCAGGTGGCAAGCACATCGAACAACTGTTGGTGTATATGTGTGGGCGATCACAGAGTAGGGCGTCTCCAACTTACAGTCACCATCACCACGATTCCATATGGATTTCTGTGACATATGACCCATGTCTTTAATAAGGGAAATTAGCGAGAGAGGTATGAAGAACCCAGTAGCCACATACAATGCCCGCATAGATAGCCCCAAGCACAGTTCCGGACTGGGTGAGCCATCAGCATATGGTTATCTTGCTTGGAGTTGAGCCTTACAAGCCGCAAGTACCCGACTCGCCAGGTCGCCCCCGTATTAGTCTCCAGAACCCACACATAACTGATGATCATCCATTGGCCATGAACACTCGCGAACCAGCGGGAACCTATTTAGTGATTGTCGACGCGGTTGGCTGTGGTTTGGGGGATGGTGACATACCTGACGATGTTACAGGAAGAAAAGCTGGAAAGCTCAAAACTGCAACGCCAGCAGCATTCTTTAGTGCGTGTCGTAGGTGGCTTGAATGTTGCGCGTCTCTAACAATCTTTGACATGACAAGTCGTACCCGAAGCATTCGGGGGTGATTCCACAAGCGTGGGGGAGGCGGGAATAGTCTGCGGACGGAAAACAGCGAAAAAGGCTTGTAGCTATACGGGGATGCTACCTTCACATCGGGGAAATAAGAGGTTCTGCTGATCTCGACCTTTTCTGCGTGCTCATCAAAAGATGCAATACCTTGTTGAACCTCGTCGGCAGACAGTGTAGTGTCAGGCTCTATATCATCCTGGCCGATCTGGGCACCATACTCTTCCGTTAAGAAAGCCCTCGGGGCAATACCTAGCCAGTGGAGAGATAATCGCGGATGCCATACCCGGAGTGGAGATGCTTCGTGATGTGCTGCAATCTTTTGAGCAACCTGCAGGATATGGCTAGTGTCATATGCCATCTGTCTCACTCAATTAGCGATGAACTATCAAACAGATCAACGATAGTTCATGTACCTGTAGCAGCGACGTTGTAAATAGACATCGATGACGAAGCTCTTGGGATATGCGGGAGCCCATTCGCGACCTGTTGTCTTCGTTTGCGGATCGAATTACCTTGCGCAGCTCATCCTGGGCAAAGCACCATGCGAGGTTCAATTGTATCGCTGCTGCCACAACGGCATCTCTCTCCGCACGAAGGGAACGTCGACGAAGGCCAGTATGGGAGAAAGCAGCGGTGATCAGGGCTTCGACGGCTTCGAATGACGACAGAATAACCTTGCTCAGCTCGAGTGCCGAGGTTTCGAATGTCGAAGTGACGGGAGGTGTGGCCTTGTGCGTTGCATCCCAGGTAGTGCCAGGAGAAGACATTCCCCAAGATAGTTCGCGCCTTAGATGCTCGATTATCCCTATCAGAGGCTTCAAGTATTTGACTGTTCAGATCAGTATGATGAAACACATCTAGCCAGAAGATCGCTCACCGCCAACTCTTCCGATACGAAACTCAAATGCTGCTTGAGAATACTTCTCATTCAAGGTGACCGATTGGTGAACGAGATTTACATGTATGCCCTTCAGGTCAGCGAGACGAGATGGTGAGATGGACCCAAATGTGCCTTCTGTACACAAAGAAAGGCACCGATGAAGGTCCATAAGCGTGGCTGCAACTCCTTCTACGAGGTGAGTAGACGACCAATGCAGAATAAGTACGCTGGAGAAGAGACAAACGATGGCTGCAATGAAAGTTATCCACAGGTAGTCCCCTGCATCCGGCAAAACACTCTGAAGGGCTGCCTCAGGAAATATGGCTGAGATAACAAGAGGGCATGACGTACAGAACTCGTTCCAATATTAGCAGTAAGCATCCAAATCGAAATGAAACATGATATCCGCGCAGACAGATGAAGTCGCGGAAGGCGGCTTTTGACCCAGCCAGCTTTGAGATGATAGCGGAATCGTCAGTTTCAATGTGGCAAAAAAGGTTACTACTCACCGAAAAAGCTGACGACCACGAGGAATACAGCGGGTATGGATCGCGATATCGGTGAGCCCTCTTGTGGTATTGTCGCAAGGAATTTGGCGAGAGTGGACACACTAATGCCTAGCAAAGCACCAGTGATGTTGAGGACCGTGACTTCAATTTGCTGCGCAAGGTCTTCTTGAACGGAGAAAACCAGTTCCTTCAAACTGAGTACAAGGAAGGCAGAAGGGCCCCCTCGATAAGAAACCGGACGAATGACAACAAAAAGAGCGCAAAGAAATGTCGAGAGTATTCGCGCGAAGGCGCGTCGGGAGATATGGGTGGAACAAAAGCTTAAAAACGCATTACACATCACAATAATTGCACCTTGGGAGACGTAGAGGCGAAACAACTCGAGATCCAAGCTCCAAGTTCCATAAAATTGATAAATTAAGGACGTCAAGCCTGAGAGTCAGTGGAGTGGCCACTGCTCTACCAAGCGTGGGTCCGAGGGACCAGGTAGTGGGACGTTTGGTCTCCTATGGTATAACTGTGACGCGTCACAGAGACCTGTCACAAGATCACGCCAACAGGTGTGTCAAAATTGAGGTTGCATCAAGAGCGCGTTGCAGCGCACACTGCACAGGGCACGGTCAACCCAACCTCACGAGTACGATAACGACTGGCCAATGGCCGAAAATATATACAGCAAAGGGACTAGAGTCTGGTTTGAGGACAAGGAGCAGGCCTGGTTGTCCGCTGAAGTCACTTCCGTCACCAAGGGCCCTGACAATGCGATAAAACTGGTGTTTATAGATGAGCGCGGAAAGGTACGTCCCAATGGCATGCGGGACGCCCAGTTATTGAGGTCTGTCATTGTGATGTATCTAGGAAATCGCTATAAGCACCACCGCCCAGGCTATCAAAGACGGGAAGGAAGGCTTGCCTCCATTGCGAAACCCCCCATTGTTAGAAACCGCAGACGATTTAGCCACGCTCTCGCACCTTAACGAGCCTTCAGGTATGTCAACCCCCTCCCCAGCTCGATTTCCGTGCAATGAATTTGGGTCTTAGTGCTCCACACCATCCGCAACCGCTACGCGCAGCATAGCATATATACTTATAGTGGTATCGTGCTTATCGCTGTCAACCCCTTCCAACGCGTTACTCTCTATGGGCCTGAGATCATACAAGCCTATTCCGGTCGGAAACGGGGTGAATTAGAGCCTCACTTATTCGCGATCGCAGAAGATGCATACACTGCAATGGGGAAAGAGGGTATGGGTCAGACTATCATTGTGTCTGGAGAAAGGTAAGATATCTGTGATGTATCCTTTGTACACGCACTGAACATGTACATAGTGGTGCAGGTAAAACTGAATCAGTGAGCTCATCGCCCTGCGTTCGCTAGCAGTGACCGATCTCGTTACAGGCCAAATTCATCATGCGTTACATTGCCTCTGTTAATCCTCCTGGCTCCGAAGCGAAGTCAAAGACGAAGTTTTCTCTTGACGAATCCAGTGAGATTGAGCGACAGATCTTGGCCACCAATCCCATTCTGGAAGCTTTCGGTAACGCAAAGACAACTCGTAACGACAATTCCTCTCGGTTTGGAAAGTATATCCAAGTCTGTCTTTGTCCCGTCTTATGGATTATGGAGCAAGAATGACTGATTGAGACACAGATTCTTTTCGATGGGAGGCAAGAAATTGTCGGTGCCCGAATACGAACGTATTTGCTCGAACGGTCGCGCATCGTCTTTCAACCGACGACTGAGCGTAACTACCACATTTTCTACCAACTGTGCGCAGGCGCTCCCTTGAAGGAACGCAAAGACCTCGGTCTAGACACTGACATCACCAAGTTTCACTACCTGAAACAGGGTGGACCCACTTCGACGCCTATTGCCGGGGTCGACGATTCGGAGGAGTTTCGGGCCACTCAGCAGGCATTGTCGACCGTCGGGATTAGTGTCGAAAAACAATGGGCCGTTTTTCGCCTCCTCTCCGCATTGCTCCACCTAGGCAACGTCAAGATCACGCAGACGCGGTCGGATTCCTCCATAGATGAAGACGATCCCGCGTTGCTTCTTGCTACACGGTTCTTGGGCGTCAACCTCACGGAGTTCAAGAAATGGACCGTCAAAAAACAAATTGTAACTCGTTCGGAGAAAATCGTAACGTCTCTTAATGCTGCTCAAGCAACGGTTGTAAGGGATAGCGTGGCGAAATTTGTGTATGCGTGCTTGTTCGAATGGCTGGTTGCCATCGTCAACGAGAGCTTGGCCGGCGAAAATGGTGACGCAGCGGAACGGGCAGAGATGTTCATTGGCGTGTTGGACATTTACGGATTTGAGCACTTCCAGAAGGTGACGTTTTACCGTTGTTCTATTTACTTTTTACTCAACAGCAAAAAACACAGAACTCTTTCGAGCAATTTAGCATCAATTATGCCAACGAAAAATTGCAGCAAGAGGTGAGTGGTCCAACAACGTTCTCCTTGACCGTCCTAACTTATGCCATGGTTCAAAGTTCAACTCACATGTTTTCAAACTCGAGCAAGAGGAATACATGAAAGAGGAGATCAACTGGACTTTCATCGACTTCTTTGACAATCAGCCATGCATAGATGTCATCGAGGGGAAGTTGGGAGTGCTCGCCCTTCTGGATGAGGAATCCCGTCTGCCTGCCGGGACCGACGGCTCTTTCCTCCAAAAACTCAACCAACAACTACTTAAACCTGTGAACAAGAACGTCTTCAAAAAGCCCCGGTTCGGTAATTCGGCCTTCACGATTGCCCATTACGCCTTGGACGTGACCTACGAAGTTGACGGATTCCTGGAGAAGAACAGAGACACTGTTCCTGATGAGCATATGGTTCTTCTTGCTACCACGAAGAATCCTTTCTTAAAGGAAGTGCTCGATGCCGCTCTCGGCTCTACCAAGTCCGTCGAGCCTTCCCACCCCGGTTCACCCGCCCCCTCCGACTCCGGCAGTGGTGGGTCCCGGCGGTCATCAATAATACCTGATCCAGGGCGATCATCATTGGTCAGCGCAGCATCTGCTGGCCCAAAGCGACCAGGGGCATCAATCAGGAAACCGACGCAAGGCTCAATATTCAAGGCGTCTCTCATCACTCTAATGGACACGCTCAGCATCACCAATGTCCATTACATCAGATGTATAAAACCGAACGAAGCGAAGAAGCCTTGGGAGTTCACTCCCCAGCAGGTCCTAGGTCAGCTACGAGCTTGCGGTGTTCTCGAAACGATTCGTATCAGTTGTGCTGGCTATCCTTCGCGGTGGACATATGAGGAATTTGCCGAACGGTATGCTTATGCTGGGAAAACTCCATCCAACCCTTACCATTCCACAGATACTACATGCTGGTGCCTTCTTCGGACTGGCAGCCGATGATACAACGTTTGGAACTGAAGCCCTTGTGCTCTCTTATTCTTGAGCAAACTATCAACGACCCAGATAAATACCAGAGCGGCTTGACGAAAATATTCTTCAGGGCGGGCATGCTGGCAGCCCTCGAGTCCCTACGTTCTGAACGGCTCAATACCCTTGTCACTATTGTGCAGAAGAACATGCGCAGGCGCATGGCAGTGAAGAAATATCAGTCGCTGCGTCAGGCCACGATCAAAATCCAGACTTGGTGGCGTGGTATCCAGGCCCGCCGATTCGTGGAGAGCATCCGAAGAGACGTCGCGGCGAGGCGCCTCCAGAGTGCCGCGCGACGTTTCATCCAAAGGACGAAATTCTTGCAAACGCGAAATGCTGTGACCCTTTTCCAGAGTCGTAAGTCAGTTGAAGTCTACATTGAACCAGGCTCAACCGTCCAATGATCCAGGTATTCGTGGTTCTCAGGCCCGTCGATTATTCCGGGAGAAACGGACGTCACAGGCGGCGATCCTTCTACAGTCTCTTGCTCGCGGGGTGTGAGTGTCATTGATTTTTGACGAAATATGCGGCTCACGGAAGTCTATAAGCCTTTACCGACGAACCCACCGTTCCGAGGTTAAGCATATCGTCTACTTGCAATCTTGCATCAGACGTCGCTTGGCTCGTAAACAGCTCAAAGGGTTGAAGGCTGAGGCAAGATCAGTATCGAAGTTCAAGGAAATATCCTACCGTCTAGAAAATAAGGTGGTCGAACTCACCCAAAATCTTCAAAAGCGGACTGAGGAGAAGAAGGCTCTTCAAGCGCAGTTATCAGAGTTGGAACAACAAATTCTGCAGTGGACTTCGAAACATGAGGAGGCTGACGCGAAGGCGAAGTCACTGCAGTCCGCTTTGCATACAGCGGAAGTCGAGCTTTCCCGTCGAGATGAGCTTCTACAGTCGAAGGCAGATGTCGAAAAGCGCCTTGAAGATGCGATAGCGAAGGCTATGGAAAAGGAAGAGGCGATCCAGAAGCTGACGGAGGACCTGATCGCTCAAGCTTCTCAATTCGAGGCGCAACAGAAGGCGTTTGCCAACACCCCTATTAGATCTATGGAGGATGGTTCAGTAATCGCGACGCTCAAGAACGAGGTCAGCAGCCTACGAGAACAGCTCAATCGTGCAAATGCCTACAATGCGCTTACGAGGGGTGTTCGTATGGACGCTCCTTCCTCGCCTACTTTCTCCCCAGCATTGCGGATACCTGAACCCGGCGCAATTAATGGGGCAGCATTGGCAGTTCCTTCAAATAACCGTCACCAAAGAAGACACAGCTCTGCAGGCGTCCTGGCACTGGGTCAGGCAGACCACCGCACCTCCGCAGATGAGCTCATGTTTGACGTGAAGAAGAGCCAAGCTTTGAATCATCGTGCTGTATCCGTTGCATACAATGGCGAGGACAATGTTCTGCGTATGCGCGCGAATGGTGTGGCGGAGATTCGGGACTATGACGATCTGGCCGAAGAGAAGATCAAGCTCATGCAGGACATCAAGCGTCTGGATGAGGACGTGCTTGTCGGTCTTATCAGAGGCTTAAAAATTCCCGCACCCAGTCTCACCAATCCATCCGCTGTCAAAGAGATCCTCTTCCCTGCGAACCTCATCAGCCTAGTGACCAACGAGATGTGGAAGTATGGTCTCATCCCAGAGAGCGAGAGGTTCTTGGCAAACATAATGGAGGCTGTCCAAGCGCATGTTATGGTTAGTTTCTTCGTTGGTGGGTTTCAGCCTGTTTTGACTCACGGCATTATCAGTCCTTCAATGGCGAAGACTCCATTATCCCTGGAATTTTCTGGCTTTCCAATGTCCACGAGATGTTGTCCTTCATCTGCGTAGCCGAGAGCGACATGCTGCAAGGCATAGGTCCGGGCGAAGAAAACGCCGTGCGGGAGTTCGATTGGAACGACTACGAGCGGTTGGTCACGGTTGTCAAGCACGACCTTGGCAGCTTGGAGTTCAACATCTATCATACCTGGATGCTCGAGACGAAGAAGCGACTATCCAAGATGGTGATACCCGCCCTGATAGAGAGCCAGTCACTACCAGGGTTTACGACCAGCGATGGGGGTGGACGGCTGTTCAACCGCCTCCTCAACACGAACAGCCAACCAGCTTTCAGTATGGATGATATCCTAAACCTACTGAACAAGGTTTGGAAGAGTCTAAAAAGCTACTACATGGAAGACTCGGTGGTGCAGCAAGTTGTCACCGAGCTCCTCAAGCTGATTGGCGTCACGAGTTTTAATGACTTGCTAATGAGACGCAACTTCTCCTCATGGAAAAGAGGTGTGTTTTTTGTCATGCGAACGCTTGAATTTGTTGACCAATGCATGCCAGCAATGCAAATACAGTACAATATCACGCGCATAGAGGAATGGTGCAAGTCGCACGATATGCCTGAGGGAACTCTTCAATTGGAACACCTCATGCAAGCCATCAAGCTCTTGCAGCTGAAAAAGGTGCGGCTTTTGATTATCTGGACATGTTTATATGTGCTCAACCCCGTTTCGGCAGGCAACACCGGCCGACATAGAGATCATTTACGACGTGTGCTGGATGCTAAGTCCCATGCAGATACAACGAATGTGCACAAACTACTATGTGGCCGAATACGAGGTTCGCCACGTCTTCTCAAGATCCATTTGCTATTGCTCACTCTGTTGCACAGAATCCAATCTCACCTGAGATTCTACGAGTCGTTGCCTCTCGAGTGCAGGCTAATGACCGCAATGACCACCTGCTGTTGTCACCGGAAACTGAGGAAGTTGGCCCCTATGAGCCGCCATTGCCCCGCGAGGTCTCGGGCCTCGAAACCTACGTGCCAGCATACCTCAACGTTTCCCATCTTCGTCGGTTAGCTGCTCTGGTATCATAGTGTCTTTGTTATCGTGCTATTTTGATTCTTCTTCCTCGTCATCGATCCATTCACTGGACTTCGTGCTGTCTGATCGTTCTGTCAACTCTACGTATTGCATGTTCATTTAGTTTTTCATATCACTTCGGGTTTCGGTATACCACAGCAGTGTAAGCCCATATGCCGGCCCCGACATCACGGTGGGAGAGCAGCAGTCACCAGCACACAGGAAGCATCATCGACCTGATCCGCTAATAAGCGATCGTTCTGAAGGGGCGTTCGTTTCTCTGAATCGGAGGCAGATATCTTAACAAGGCGGAGTGCCTGGGACATTGCAGCTTGTCAGGGATATCGATTGACGCTGGAAGCAGGCTCACAGTATTGTGCGAAGATGGAATTCCAAGATGGCCCGCAACTAGATCTAACGCTCTGCCAGTTCCGATTGACTGTCACAGTGGGGTCAGCCTCGGAAACAGATCCGGGAGAGATTTGCGATGCCTTTCGAAACCAAAATATCCGCTCCTCCCCTGATATACCCGTGACATCTGTTTTTGCAGTTATATGGAGACGCTGTTCGACAGCGACACTGGTCGATTTATCTTTGGGATCACCTGGCTGGGCGCGATGTCGCATTTTCATCAGGGCGACTTTTTGCAGTTGTGCCAGTTTCTTTGGGTCGGTCGGGGGTCTCGCTGATTTGTGGACCACTGTTGGAGGGAGTGGCGATGTATAGGACGAATTCGTGAAGTGCTTAGCAAGAAGGACGCGAGCAGCTCCATTCTTTTCGACGGGTTCAGAGTCTAGTGAGCCTGAGCATGAATGAGCTTCTGGGTAACGGTGACTGTAGTATCATCATCTCAGCGGGGACAAATAACACGATGTCTAAAGCTTACTCGACGCAGAATGAGAGTTGACAGCGTGCACACGAGGCGGACGATCGCTCCTCGTCACTCGTCTTGGCTGAAACAGCGGCATCGAGGCTGGGCTTGTTGCAGCCATGTAAGCCGCATCGTTGCAGCTTCTGCTCGAAGGTAGGTCTATGATCTGGGTCCAATTGTTTTGTCTCCGCTGTACATTCGTGATTACTTGGAAGTATGTGGAATCGACAAAAAACATAGTCGCAGCGACATCGTATGGGAAGAAAATCTAGCGCATTGCAAGATGCCAGTGAACAATGTGTGCCAACAGGATTGAGATCCATATTCGCAGCAGCAAAGAGCCGCAGCACCGTGACATCCTTCGAAAGGGCAGGCAGGTGTCCCAATCCGGGCTTGGTCTCCACCACCATTATCGCAGCACAACGGATTACAGCAATCGTCCGCGAACTGCGCTAGACAGTCATGAATATCATCGTTTGTACTCTTCATCGTCCATAACAGTTTCTTCTCAAACGTCTCTATCACAGGAAACTCTTTTCGGCAGGACCGTCACACCCGCGGAGCGCCTTCGCCAACACCAGCGGGCTTTGACTAAGGCCCAGCGAGAACTTGATCGCGAGCGGACAAAGCTCGAGCAAGGAGAGAAGAAGCTCATCATGGACATAAAGAAGAGCGCCAAAGCTGGCCAAATGGTAGGGTTCCTCCTTGGATATCTGATACTCTCGTCAATGTTCTCAGTAGAACGCATGCAAAGTCATGGCCAAAGACCTCGTTCGCACCAGACGTTACATTCAGAAGTTTTATCAGATGCGTACACAGCTGCAGGCCGTCGGTCTCAGAATACAGACGCTGAGGAGCAACCAGCAAATGGCGGAGGCGATGCGAGGAGCCACCCGTGTATGTTCACTAATTTCTCGACACTTGTGCATTGCTCACCCGGCATGTGTACACTTCAGGCTATGGCCTCAATGAATCGCGGTCTAAATTTGCCTGGCATCCAGAAGATCATGACGGAGTTCGAGAAGGAGAGCTCCATGATGGACATGAAGGAGGAGATGATGTCGGATGCCGTCGATGATGTAATGGAGGACGAAGCGGAAGATGAGGAAGAGGAGGGCGACAAGATTTTGAAAGAGGTTTTGGATGAAATAGGCGTGAGCCTTTCACAACAGGTGAGTCTCCATCGTCTCCCGCGCATACTGGAGGCTGAATGCGAACCCTTAGCTAACCGATGCACCTACGGGACTTGGCGCAATCTCTTCTCCCTTGGCAAGCACTCGACAACCGGTCGCGCTGGGCGAGTCTATTGGGCCCCCTCACCTCGACGACAAGTCCGGAGGCGAAGGCGGCATGTCAGATGAGGATGCCCTACAAGCTAGATTAGACGCCCTGAGACGAGGCTGATCCTTCACTTCCTTTCTCCGCATACCTGCTCTTTCTTACTCCCATGGCATCGCGACTATTAAGCATCAATTGCGCTGGTATATTATCCTATGTCGATGAAACAGTGTTCATACTTTCAGACCGACGATGCTTCTGGCATCCTGTATGCTCAAGGTCCATGAAATGCCTGACCCGCTGTAAAATCCCTCCACGTCCTCGTCCTAAACGATTGGTCAACGAAGATCTCCTGCACTCCCTGCTACTACTCACATTATCCAGATTAAGCAACGCCGAAATCTGCTGGAGACGAACAAATTTATCTCTTATATCACCAAATACTGTCTGTGATGACAGGTAAGCCATAATGGATCGGAGATCGCGGTCAAATCGGATCGCTCCCAGCTACAGAACAAGTCAGCGTGTGTAGAACAGCCGCCAAAGTCGCGTACTTCAGAGAAACGGAAGGTCACTATGTACTTCTCCCAGGGACGGAGGATCACGTCGAGGGCGAGACCAAAAAGTATCCGATAGTTGTTCTCGGTGAATGCATCCTATAGAGCTTATGTGAGCGCCGATTGCACAAAAGACACGAAAACGGGACCTTGTAGCCGTCAACCAAGCCTTCCCATAGCTTAACAAACCGCTTCCTTACAATATCGTGATACTCTGCAGTAGAATACGCGTCTTCGTCCAAGACGTAGGAAACATCCTTGTATACGTCAGGTACAAGAGTGCGAAGTTTGGGTCTCATGAGTTGGTTGAACAGTTGTTCTACGCCAGCCTATTGTCGTGGTTAGAAGCACTCCAAACAGCACAACAGTGGCGACGAACTCTGAGAGTCGAGCGAAATTTGGATGTTGATGCAGTCAGACTCGATATGGCGCCTCTTGTAGCTGTTTGTTCATCTGCCAAGAAAACTTGCGGTATCGTCGGGTGAGTAAGTAGGTCCCTCACAAGTTGTTCCATGTGTGAAGAGGATATATCAAGGTCATTAAGCAGTATCTTCAACGGAGTGTCAGCAGCCCATCACCTCGGCAGGGAGGAAACATACGATGAATGAGGTCCGGCTGTCTCGCTCGGATCTGTCTCCGCGCCCGGCGCTGGTGGTGTTTCCAGCAGCGCGATAGACGTCGTCAAGTTTTCTCTTGATACCACCAGCGTAATCGCGCTCCATGATATCTTTGAGATGGTCCGTCATCCGTTCAATGGCCTTCAACGACCCCGTGGACAGAAGGCGCGAGTAAACAGTTTTGAGTATGTAAAAGGCATCATCAGGAGTGGTGGTCGTAACAGGGGATTGCGAGAGGTCGGGACTTGACAAGCAAAGAGCCTGGCGTAGATGAGGTTGAGAAAAAAGGGGGGACAAACAAAGAACCCGGCACCTTGTCAATGATGGCCCGCGTGTACCACACTTCCAAAGGAACGTAGCAGGATGCGAGCAAGTCCTCAAACTCCTCGTGGGAAGCAGTCGCTTCGACAAGTTGAATTGCCTCACGGCTAGTTTCCGCGAGAGCTTCTTCCCCAGACAGCGCTCCCGTCTCGGTGTGGTTCAGGATTGCCCGACCCTCAGAATCCCCCTGGTCCTCGTCTTCAAGTTGTTCCACAAGAAATTTCCGGAAGAGACTCCACCGGCCGCTCATGCCAGCGCTCTCAGACAGCACCTTATCTATCTCGCGAAGGTCCATGTCGTCGTCGCCAGCGGGTGCCTGTAAAGGTTGCTTCCGACCAGCTGGAGACACGGACAGTGAAGAGTTTGCTACATCTGCAAGCTGCGGGGCCGTAGCACTTAGCACCTACCAAAAGAGCGGGCCACATGCCTCACCTTTCTCTTGATGAACCTGTCCTCCTTCCAGCCCTCTAGCGTACTCCTCACCACAGAATCGCACTCTTCCAATAGTCGTCTGATAACGCTGGTCATTCGGCCGGTGCCGTAATATTTTTCTACCACGGGCTGATGCTGGTCGACAATCATGGCTATGCTTTCGAATAGGGCAGTGAGGGCAGTCACGTAGTACAAAGGCGATGAAGCTGGTAAGTGCAGGGGTGAGTCAGTCCGAAACGCTCAAGGAAAGAATCAGGTCTACTTTTGGCGGAGGCGGGGGCTCTCACTCGAACGAGATCAACAACAAATGAAGCATAGGCCTCCAGCCCTTCGGCTTCCCATCCAATAGCCGGGAAAAGTTTGAAGAAGCGGCTGGTGGCGGCAGCATCGCGAGAGCGGGAGGCATGTTCGAATTGTCGTTTAAATATTGACAACAGCTGCTCTCGAGCAACTTGAAGGGTTTGCGCTGGTGGTAGATGACTCTCGGACGTGGGCTAATGGGAGAGTCAATTGAGAATACGAGGGTTTCAATAACGGTCTCACCACTGCAGTTTCAGCAAAAGGGCCTGATATCACATCAAATGGTAGAGACATCGCCCGGGAACAATGTCGCGTTGCGGATTCCCAGTCTTGGCTCTCCATGCATGACTGAAGTTGAGCCAAAGACAACTGCCCAGCCGCAGTTAGTATTATATATTGGTGCACTGTGGTTCTTTCTGAACCAACCTTCAGTTCCATCACCTGTCCCACTCGGTCTGCAGCCTCCGCGACCCGACTCATCTCCTCGTCCAGTGACCGGACGCGCCCTCCGACGCGATCCGCAGTTTGGGCTGTTGTTGAGACATTTCCATAAAGATTGGAAGCTTCGAGGTGTAGGTCGTCGAGACGGGGAACGAGAGCATTGAGTTGTCCGAGTGAACGAACGATCGGCTCGCGGCTGGAAAGTAAATCTGCCAAGGAGTTTGACAATTCAGCCTCTTCGGACTGAAAGGAAGAAAGACACGACAGGATCTCGTTTAAGCTAGTTAGTGACCTTGGGTCTTTGCGAGGAAGCTTTTCGATTGCCGCTGTGCTGGAATCATTTGCGTTCATGCCAGAGGGAACTATCAGAAACCTTTGGACAACAGTCATCAACACCCTAAGTAATGTCATTGAGCGCTTGAGCTGTTACTCGTCTCAATCAAGCAAGTACGAAAGAGTACAAAAGCTGAAACGACATCGGTGCATTGCTATGACGGGTGCACGGTATATAGTACAAAGTACATGATATATAGTACAAAATACAAGACTTCTTCATATTTCTCCCTAGCGTCATTTACAACCCGGTCCAGTAGAATGTCTTCTTTACCTCGAACACTGCTTCCAGGGGTAGCTTGTCACTGCTGAAACCCACGAGGACGCGGTATTGACCAGCGCGGGCACACCATGCATTCTTAGGGGTGTCCCAGTACGAAATTGCATACTTGTCCAAGCCAATGTCGACTTTTTGTGAAGTTCCAGGGGCTATATCGCGTGCCTTCGCGAAGCCCTTTAGTTGTAGAGGAGGAGAGGCCAAGCCAATATCCGGCAGAGTAACGTAGAGTTGAACAACACTAGAACCAGTGACGGAACCAGAGTTCGCTATCTTGACACTGGCATTGATCTTGAATGCCTCTCCATGCGATGTGACGTTGGACAGGTCAAGGTCAGAAAGCGAGAACGTAGTGTAAGACAGCCCAAAACTATTCTCAAGCGGTCAGATGCGGCATATGCTCGTGAGACTCGATTTCACATACCCGAATGGGAAAAGAGGTTTAACATTCCTGGCTTGATAATGCTTGTAGCCAACAAACAAATCTTCCCGGTAGTGGATTTGGCCATTTTCGCTTTGCAAGTTTAAATATGACGGCATA
Organism: Leucogyrophana mollusca; assembly: GCA_021014945.1. Classification (NCBI taxonomy): domain Eukaryota; kingdom Fungi; phylum Basidiomycota; class Agaricomycetes; order Boletales; genus Leucogyrophana; species Leucogyrophana mollusca. Next base: position 30,832 of record MU266524.1, on the reverse strand, counting down.
TCTTCCATGCAAGCGGGAAGGGTGAGTGATAGTTTCCCAGAAGGATTGACAGTGCCGTAGAGGATATCGGCGAGTGCATTTCCCACTTCGTTTCCCGAGTACCACGCCTGCACGACGCCATTGACATTGTCGATCCATGGCATTGCCACCGCAGAACCCTAGAGCTCACCGTGTTGAATCAGCGTGAATACACAAATCAATATTGACTTACGGCTTGGAGGCAGACGACTGTATTCGGGTTTGCCTTCCCAAGTTCGGCGATCAGCTCATCCTGTCTCCCAGGCATATTTAAAGTTGGTCTGTCGAACCCTTCGCTCTCCCACTCGGGAGTAAGTCCACCAACAAATACCACCACGTCCGACTTAGCAGCAAGGGCAACTGCGTTCTTGATAGCCTGGTCGGCATCGATTTTCTCTGCGCCTCCAAGCCTCTGCGCACCACCAAAAAATAAATCAGCAATGCAGATGTACATCGAAGTCACAATTTGGTACGAACAACTCCACGCATGAGGGCAGGTTGGGCATTTCCTTTATCGGTGCCGTCGTCTGTACTATCCGCGCCAACAGTATTTGTGTATTCCAGAAGAAGGTCGGCGGGTTGGCCAGCCGTTAGTTGAATAGTTGCTTTCTCTTCGATTGTCCCTTGGCTAATACCGAGACGAATGAGTTTGATTATAACATCACGAGAATGAGGAGGCTCACCCATAAAAGAAGTCCCCCGGAGTTTGCTTGGTCCAGTTGTCAATGGCCAGCTTGCCGTTGACCCAGAGTTTAGCTCGACCCGCAACGGCTAAGCCCAACTCATATGTGGCGGTTTTATCCATAGTCAACAGGCCTTTCAGCTTCATGGTCCAAGCAGGAGTAAGACCATCGGGGAGGAAATCGTTTAACCTGACACGAGTGTCCCGAAGGACATATTCACCAACTTGCTTGTCGACATTGCCATTCGCATCCTGTGAGTAGAACGTACAGCGCCAGCCCGACTCCCCTTCCGGAGTTGTGAGATAGTTCTCGAGTGTTGGAAGATACTTGTGTGCTGACGGCCACAATGAATAGCCCGAAAAAGCGATATCCTATGCAATGAACCCACCGTAACATCCTACTTCATACTTGATGTCGAGCCCGGCAGGGGCATTCTCGAGTAAACCGTTCCATGGCGTGACGACATAAGTTGGCTTAAGCGCAGCAGAACCACCACCAGATATGACAGTCCCTTTAGCGTTTGGACCGATCACCGCTACTGTCTTCACCTTGCGGGGCGAGATGGGCAAGAAGTTGCCAGTATTTTTCAACAGCACCATACCATCAGCGGCCAGCTTCCTGCAGAACTTTCGAATCTCAGGCGAGTCGCGCGATCTCTCGATGCCGTCACCAAATACGATGTCCGGGTTGATTTGAGCCATCTTTTTGACGAACTCGAGCATGTTCCCAGCGCGTTCGTCGATTACGGGCATCTTGAGCTTCTGAGAAGAGAGACAATGTTGAATGAGGAACGCAGTGCGCCAACGGGGTGGTCCTGGCATCTCAAGGTCGAGTCCAGCATTGATAGACAGATCTGTTCCGTAGACACCATGCCTGGATGTTGGTGGGTCAAGTGAAAGTGATTTCGTAACGACGGGACGCACCAATCGCTCATGATGATACCTTCGTGCTTCCATTCTCCGCGAAGGATACCCTCTAGGAGCTTAGGGTTCTCAGAACAATGTGTGCCCCACAAACGACCATAACTGCATCATGCAAGTCGCTCAATACACTTCGTGGTTGACACCCACAAATCCTTACGAGGTCATGAACGCCCAAGGCTTCGCATGCTTCTGCGCCAACATGAATCTGGAAGCCAGGATGCGGTTGATGAAATCATGGATACCAAGAAATAACGAGGAGCATACGGATAAAGATAGATCTCGCGAAGAGCTCTGTCAGACATTACTGACTCAGCTGCTGTCCTTTCGCTTTCTTGATCGTTGGCTACAAAGTGCTTGATCGTAGCTGCAACACCCCGAGATTGTAGGCCGTTCACGTATGCAGCTGCCAATGTGCCTGGAGCGCAAGTGTGAGTGCACGTGCAGTATACTTGTGCGACCAACCTGAAAGATGAGGGTCTTCTGAGAATGATTCGAAAGCTCGGCCGCCAAGGGGCGACCGCTGTATGTTGCACGTTGGTGCAAGAAGGATGACTGAGGACTTGATCTTCGTTTCTTCCGCCAAAAACACGCCCACGTCATGAATTAGGTCTACATCAAAGGTCGATGCCATAGATGTTTCGCACTGAAACATATTTCTTTAACTTGGAAAAACTCTTCGAGTAGAAAAGGAACATACCGGAAGACACTGAGCTGGAGTAGATATAAAATGAGACGAGCCTCTGACGCCCTGAAAAGCACCGTGACTGAGGGGTTCACATTATAGTAACTGGTGCAAACATTTGGACCATCGCTCATTCGAATGGCTGGGACATTAAGCCTTGGGATAGCATGAGTGTTCCACCAATTGGGAGCACCTAGAAGGTCGATTTTCTCGTCGATTTTGAGCTTGGTGACGAGTTCTGGGATATCAGCTTCGAGGAAAGAGCGAGACATGGGATAAGAAACGGGCTGGGAGAGCTCGCCATGAGAGTACTGTTCTCTTGAACTTATAAGTAGGTTGGAATGTGAGTTGTGGATATATCTCGGATTTACTGTGGGTGGGTGTGGCTCTCGTGACACTTGCCTATTGCTTGCCTGTGACGCAAAGCCACGCGATATTATTGATATGATGCCGCATAGACACCGAAAAAGAGAAAGACATGAGCAGAAGAAACCTGACCGTGACTGCGACAAGACTTTTGCTAAATTCCTGTTTATCCGATATTCTTTCGAACCTTGAATGTCCGAAGGAATCTCTGATGTGTTGACAAATGTCGCCCTGCCAAAGACATCGGCAACCTTGACTTTGCGGGTCATCAAGTCTTTCGAATACCGCACAGAGCGCAGTCTTGTACTTCACAAAATAAACCTGGAGACTACAACAATAGGGGATCTCAAAGACATCGCCCAGAGAGGTATAGCATCACGCTGTCTATGGAGCATTGTCCGAGGTCTGTAGCTGTCCTCTCCAGCTATCCAGACCCAACCAGGATGGAAACCATACCGTAACGCAGTCCTCGGTTCGCATACACACTCTTTTCTTAGCTGTCACGCAGGCTGACCGTTGGGCCTCTTATAGATACACTAAAGTTATACACTCGAGCCCATGGCGCAAAGGAAAGTAGAACAGATCACTCAGTTCTCCACTCTTTTGAATATCCTCATCAGACGACGAACCTAATCATTAACCTTGACCACGATGACTGGATCTTCAATGATGATAAGAGCTATTTGGTCGATCTCGGATTTGGTGAGAGAGCATCAGCCAACTGCTTGACCTACGCTCACCTCTCGCAACCTTAGAAAATGAAACCGAGATCAGCTTTTTCAATCGCGATGCTTACGAACAGTTCAAGCTTCAACCCGAAGTGAGTAAGTTCCGATCTCCGGCTTGTTCCATGTTTTGACGAAGAATTCTAGACACGATGGGATGTATGATACACACCAGCGGTGCCGATAATACCTATTAATTGCAATGAATGTAACAACAAAGTGTGGGGATCTATCGGAAAGTCATCAATGTACCGTAGTGGTAGCAAGATGTGGTGCTACGAAGGGAATCACAATGTCCGGTCCAGAAAACACAAATCACTGATTGGCGCATTGTACCCGTGGTTCACCCTCGCCATCCTCTTCCATAGAATCGTCCTGCATGGCATTGGCTTTAGAGCGCGCGTCAGGCTCATCTAGGTCCACTTCTTCTAGTAGAATGCCCTTCCCAAACTTCTCGACCGCTTTCCTAGCCGGTAACGCCCGCTCAAGGAGCGGTATAACTGCGGGATCCACACTCTCTGGGAACTTCACGGTGAATTTGATGTACAAGTCACCGGGTTCATGGTGTCGCTGTGATGGCATGCCTTGGCCACGAACGACCTTGACTGCATCTGGATCGACGATATCAGCAGATAGCAGGGTGTATACTGACGTGCAACTAACCGTTTTTCACCACTTCTCCGGGTACGAAGTTTATAAGCAGTGCGCGGTCGTCCAGATGCTTGATCGCGACTTGACCACCTGCAAGGGCAGTCAAAAGGTCCACCTCCATGTCCGCAATGAGGTTCGTATCTTGCCGCTTGAAACGGTCATGAGGCTTTTCTTCTATAACAATGACGACGTCTCCAGATTGAGCGTTCGGTGATTGGTCGCTTTCTCCGCTGAAAGTTATCGTTTGACCGCCCTTCATGCCCTTGTCGATGTGTACCTCCAGTAGCTTCTTCTCCGCCATAACCTTCTTGCCCTTGCAGTTTGTGCAGCGATCCTTCATATTGATGATCTCGCCCGTCCCTGAACATTCATCACAGGCCGACTGCATTTGCTGGATCATAGGACCCATCTGCCGCAGGGTGACCTTGACGCCACGCCCATTGCATGAGTGGCAGGGTCGTACGGCACCGTCCTTACCGCCCTTCCCGTTGCACTTGGAGCAAAGTGCGTTCCGTGTGAGTGCTAACTTTGTCGTTTTGCCCTTGTAGAGATCCTCGAGAGTGACGTGTACGCGATGAACCAGGTCTTTGGTCTTGCGTACACCTTGTGAACGCCCACCTCCACCAAAAAAGCCGCCACCACCTCCACCACCAAACAGCTGGCTGAACAGGTCCTGAAAGAGAATTATATTAGTCAAGCTCATTGTGCTCATAACTCAGTGCCACATACTTGAGGATCCATGCCTCCCATCCCGCCTTGTTCAGATAAACCTGCTTCTCCCCGAGCATCGTATATGCTGCGCTTGTCTGGGTCTGACAGAACTTCGTATCTGAATACGGAGGTGAGTATATTCCATATGCAACATAAGCAGTTACTAACGCGTGCGTAACTTCTTTAAAGAGTTCGGGATCGCCACCCTTGTCGGGATGGAGCCTTAGTGCTCTGAAAATAGGCAGTCAGTATTGAGGTGGCTCAAACACAGGGCATTGCGCACTTCTTTCTGTAGGCTTTTTTGAGATCAGCCTCAGAGGCGTCGACGGGTACTTCTAGCAGATCATAGAACTTCCTAGGATAGCTCTGAGACAATGAATCCTGAGCTTTTCTAATGGACAGACCTTTCGCGGACCATGGTGGGGGAGGAAGATGGGATAGATTGTGGTGGGGATGGTTGACGCTGGTTTACAGCCTCTTCAATTTTCAAGCAATCAGTGCTGTGAGGAATCCTGTGGAATGTCCCAGAAAAAAACTAGGGCACGCACACCCAAAACGGGCAATTCAGATTGCTCGATCATACAACACACTTTCACTTTCACTTCATGAGCAGGTATATTATCCTGGCCGCAGAGTACCCAGTAGCTGCAGAAACCTTACGTAGCAAGTAACACAGGGAGACGACAAGCATCCAAGGACAAACAGGATAACCTATACATTTACCACAAACCTCACGCTCTCAGTTTACTGATATCAGGGTACACGTCAAAACGTCGTTGTGTGGACACCGGAATGCCCGCTCGCGCCTCCTGGAAGACCTTTGGATCTGCGGAAATAACATCCCTTAGTGGCTGAAGGTACCTTTATAAGGGAACGTTACTCGCCGACACGGACGTGGACGATTGTCTCACTATGCTCTGCTTCTGCAAGGACAGCTCCTCTAAAGGAAAATCAGTGGATTTTTAGCGCATTCGGGGTTGGCATTAACTCACAGCGGGTCTACTGCCATGGAATGTCCCCACTGTTCCGACTGTCAATTTATATTCTAGTGTTACTGGATACGTGCACTTACTGCGTGATAACCAGCTGTCATGTCCCGGGCTGGACTGCACATTGAAAAGAATACCTGGTTATCTACCGCCCTACACCAACGTCAGCAAATATATATAAAAACAACCGCCGAGAATACCTACCGAGCCTGCTGGAGAAGCTTCCAATGCAAAGGCCCTGTGGTAAGGTTGAAGGCACCGGGATAAATCAGTGCATGGCAACCTGGAAGACACAAGTCAGCGTGACGCGGGTAACCGAGAGTATGTGGGACCTTTTCGCGCGTTTATCATGGCTAGTTCTGGAAAGCGGACGTCATAACATATCCCAAGCCCAATGCGAGCAAATTCTGGAAGGCTCATATATAAGCTGGTCAACTCATATCCTAATACTTGCACAATACCTGTGTCGAAGAATGCCGTTGTGCTTCCACCGGTTAGAGTTTCGCTCTCCTGAGGGGAATGTGCGTTCAGTCCGACTGAAGTGAGAATATTTTTCAGTGGCACACCTTGAACGTCATTTTCCCGGGTATGTCGATGTCAAAGAGATGAACCTTACGGTGCATCGCAACCAACTCGCCTGTTTAGCTGGCGTAAGCTAGAAAAGGAACCACCCATGATATGACCTGCCTTTGGGAGAATATACTGTGCAGGTATTGTATATCTTCCCATCAGCTTCACGCTCCGCGATAGAACCTAGGAGGCATCATTCAATCTCGTTGCTGACAAGGCCGTGGAAATTGGGTGGACCTCCGATAATCCATGTGCCAGTTTCCTTCGCAGCAGAAGAGAGCATCCGGACGCTCTCGCTGGGACTGTTCTCTACATCGTATGACTTGCCAGAGGTGTAACCAATTGTCTCGGCGTATACTGGGAAGTGAACGTGACCGTATGGGGAATTGAAAATCTCCTGCATTAAGTTGTGAGCATGCCTATGAAGCGATCATTTATTGTTGCGCACGGGGAGGACGATAACTTTCGGCCCAGGTTCGAGGTGACCACCTTCATGCGCTGCCTTCAAGATCATATCGCGGGCATGTTGGAGATTAGCCGCCTTGTCAGATCCGACACCACCAAGTTGAATAAGCGCGAGGTTGAAAGGTTTGAAAGTGGGCGGTGCGCTGAATGAGGACATTGTCCGACGCCTCGTAAGAGGCTGCTGCAGAAGAGAGGATCTGAGGTGTTGGTGAAGTGAGCGGAACGGAAGGGGAAACATATCCGCTGGGTCCAAATCTCGATCAGCGTGATCAGCGTAAAATAATTTAATAATTGAACACATCACATACTTACATATTAAAATAAATGCCTATCGCAGCGAGCCATATTAGTAGCCTTGCTTTGTAGCTCTCAGTCATCTGTTCCATTTCATAGCCTTAGCTCTCTCGTATATCCTACCTGCATAGGTGAGACTCAAACCCAGAGGGTCGTCGTTTTTCCAAGAGTAAAATGCTCATGAGACAGGAGTATGCCGGTGCTTGTTGTCTACAATCCTGTATGCGGGAACAGTACCGCTGGGGCATTTTTCGACGAGCATGTTTTTCCCCTTCTCAGGAGTTCGTCCACTGCGATTGATGAGGTCGTATGCACCGAAAACGTAGGGCACGCAGGGACTGCCGTAATCAGCTTCTTGGAGACTCATGACGGAGACGTTACCATTATCCTTGGCTCCGGAGACGGCACTCTGCATGAGATCATCAATGCATTGTCCCTTGTCACGCTCAAAGGAGTTCGGGAAAATAAACCAGCTTCTCCTATCCGACTTGCTCTTGTGCCATGTGGGACGGCAAACGCTCTCTACTCGTCATTCTTTCCTCCAGATACCGATATCGAAAACCCATCTTACAGACTTAGATCAGTAAAGGCGTTCCTCGCAGGATCGGGCGCCGTACCTCTTACCCTTGCATTCACCACACTTTCGTCACCCCCAGCTCCCACAGTGAAACGCCCTCAAGTGACCGTTTCCGCTGTGGTGACGTCCACCGCATTGCATGCATCAATTCTCCATGACTCCGAGAGTCTGCGAAAGGAGATCCCGGGCATAGACCGTTTCAAGGTCGCCGCGCGGAACAACATCACGCAATGGTATAATAGCTACGTCAAGCTCCTGCCAATCCCATCGGTCGGGGTAGTCCAGATATACGACCCTGATACGAACTCTTTCCTCCCTCATGAAGACTCCGACGAAGATAATCCCATCGTGGATATGTACGGTCCATTTGCTTACTTCTTGTCGACAGTGAACGTGGATAGACTGGAGCCAGCTTTTTGCATCAGTCCCGTAGCATGCAGCATCCCTTCAAAACACCCGTCACTCGATATCGTCATCGTGAGACCAGAGCGGGATCCCACGTTTGATATGGATACCCGGGAGAAACGGATTTCATTCGCCGAGAAGGCCGGAATGGTTCTCTCTGCTGCCTATCAAGCCGGAAGTCACATAAAGCTGCGGTATGGAGAGGACGGCACGATCCATGACAGAGGGAGGGGTCCCAACGTCGTCGAATATATTCGCTGTGGGGGCTGGGAATGGATACCTGTATGTCGCAATGCCACTGTGGCAGCGCTTGAGATGACAAGCAACTTGCTTTAGGACGACGTTGACGACAAAGCTCACCTGCTCTGCTCTGATGGCGCAATTTTCAACATCGAGAAAGGAGGAAGAGCTGTTTGTGTAGCAGCCAGACCCGCAGAGAACACAGGATTCATGATTTACATCTCATGATATGCAAACCGAACACAGGGAAGTGGTAAACAACTGTCAATTTTTATGCTATAGTTTGCATCTATGTACTGGGAATCGAACATCAGGCTAAAGGGACACGGAGGAACTTGCTAACAGCAGCGCTAGCCTCACGATAGACCTGCTCTACAGACGCTGTACTATCGATCTGATTGTAGAACTACGAGTAAATCCTTTAGACGAAGCAGCATGGTAGAAAGACCCACCTCAACGACCTTCCCATGGCTACTGTAGTGCCGGATGACGGGCATTGTCTGTTCCTCATAGGTGCCTACCGGACATCTTGTTAACAAATCGTCGTCTGGGAAAACACGAAGCAACATACGGAAACGTTTCCTGATACTTTCCACATTGTCGTCTTCGCGACCACTAGTCTTTCCGCGCTCCAGAAGCCGATGAAGCATTACCTCTTCTGTAGTTGTGAAGAATATGACCATCGACGCGAGACAAACCTGTACAGGTGTGTTCAGTGTGGTGGATGCAAGGGTTATTTTCGAAGTCAAAACCTCTTCATCGAACTTGAGGGCTTGATCCATCTTGCGAGGGAACCCGTCGATCAGAAATCGACCTCTGCCATTAGACCACCCATCGCCGGTCCTGGCTTCTATTTCTGCAGACATGGCATTCTCGAGTAATTTGACAGTGACTTCCATTGGAACGATAGTTCCCTCTCGTATGCATGTTCGGATCAGTTCACCGTACTGAGAGCCTTCGCGGTTCTGCTCTTCTCGAAGCAGATCGCCGGCTGAGATTGAAGATATAGACCGGGCTGCACCTGATCAGACGAGATACAAAGTCGCGCACCCGAGAGATGACAAAACGAATAAGCCCCAACAAGCTTGCTGCACTGAGTGCCCTTGCCTGTACCCGTGGATCAGTATCGTAGATGAACCAGGTATGAACACGGCGTAATTCACCAGCTCCTGGTCCACCAAGAACATAGATGACTGTAACCTTCTCGCTGTCAAACACGGGTGATATATCTGCGGGCTATTTCGACCGATTAGCACTCCATATGACTTCTGCAACGACACAAATTACAACCATGGAGGCACTCAGTTCGCAGTGGGATCTCTGTGTCGAGGAGGAACCAGGGGATTGTCCAGCTGACGGGGTTGCTTTGAGGCAGGATGAGTGGCTTCCCTGCGTTTAAGAATGTAGAAAAAGACGCCAAAGGATGCCACAGAGAGGCCGAGAAAGAGAAATGGATTTGGACCTCTGCGAGTGGATGTGGAAGGCATTCAAAACAGGAAAAGAGTATTTACTTCTCAATTTGTTCTCAATATCCACAATACCGTGTCTGCCTCTCAAGATCTCATCAGCTGCGACCTAACCCTAACAAAATTTCCTGTGAACTGGATTCCATAGGAACTTTGCCAAGGTATTACCGGAATTATATAGCTCATGGTGGACTCGCAAAGTTCAAGCATGGACGGTGTCCTCAAAATCAACCATGGCTCTGATGTTTATGTGGTACGCGCGTGCTACAACGACGACGGCGCCGATTTGCTGGCTCTAGGAGGTGAGCATTCCGTGGACGTGTTTCAAATTGTATGGTTACCCTCTCTTTCGTGTGCAGTCGTGTCTAATCCTAGATGATTGCAGACCTCCTCGTCCAGCAAGAGAATTGCGTCCTTTCACGTTGGGACACGTATTACCGCGCTGGCTTGGTCCCCTCGCTCTGTATCGTCGTCTGCCAGTGACGAATGGGTCATCGAGTCTGTTATCAAGCCCATATCAGAACGGTTGCCTTCGCTGATATTGCATCCCCAGACTTGCGGCGGCCGGAGTGGACTTCAGTCTTCATCTAATGACCCTGTCTTCTACATCTATCGAGAGCATATTTCCATTTGGTGGGGGTCTCAGTGGACATCATGGCAAAGTCAACGATATGTGCTTTTGTGGCGGTCGTGAGCAAGACAATTCCCGTTACGTCGCAACGGTGTCAGGTATCTTGAGCTCACCTGTGCACTTCACGTGTCGCTAACTCAAGTGCGGCCGGGCAACCATCTAGACGATAAGATGCTTATGGTTTGGGACCTTCAACCTACCCTCGATATTGCATCAGGGGTCACCTCCCCAGCGGCGTCGTTAGGTACGAATAGGACGTCGACATCGCCACCACGACTTCAACCTACGGCCTATGTGATCTCATTCCCTCATCCTCTTACGACTGTTAGTTCTCACCCTTCAAGCGCCAAAGAATTTTTGGTCTCAGACTGCCGCGGATCGATCTTCCTCGCTGACTGGCGGTCGGACCCCGGACAGGGTGAACAGGGCAGCTGGAGACATTCTAGCTTGGTCGAGCTCGTTGAGCCACATGCATTGTCCAACTCCATAGCTGGTGTCTCAACTCAGTGGACCGGATTTGCAGCTTGGCGCCGGGATGCTGTCGACATGTCGGTCCTCGTTCTCGCATGTGTTGCTGCACAGTCTCACCTCTTTCCAAACTGAAGTGTAGGAGCAACGTATGGCTCGTGGTTTTCGATTTGGGACCTATCAAAGATTCAGGGCGGAAAACCGATGGAGTCCGGAATTAGTTTTCCCGAGGGGGGGTTCCTGTTTCGGTATGTTTGCTAGTTTCGCCTGTCCAACCACCAGGCTGTTCATTGATGCCGCACCATAGTTGGTGTCCGACAAGCACAGACTACTTTGCTATCGCAGCTCACTCGCCCACGAAGGGAGCTGTCATTCACTTGCATAACGTCAATTACGTGCACACTCAGCCCAACGTCATACACGTCGCTCCCCGCCCACAACGCATCAGGGATTTTGATTTTATGGCTAACCGCGGCGTTCCGATGCTCGCTGTCGCATTCGGGAGACAAGTTGTAGTGTTTCCAATTGGGGTCGAGTAAAGAAGGGCCGAATGCGCAATGTGATTTTCATACGTAGATCGATGGCATTAAGTCTACATATTATGGCAGTAAGACTCAAAGATTTGCGTTATCGCTAGTTCAGAGCAATCTCTGTTCATTAGGCAAAAGTAAAATCTAACACCTCGGTATCATCGTCCAGGCCCTATTGATTCCCTCCGAAACCACCCTGCAGTGAATTCATTTGGCCGTATGGAAATTGAACATTGTCTCCAAATGCGTTCATATTGCGGAAGCCATCGTGCGAGGTCTGGTCATTATTTTCTCCAAAACCAAGATCCATAAGCATGTTGCGATAATAGTTAAAGTCAGTTTCCGACGTTGGGGGGTTGAGATACGGAGCTTGACTGGGTAAAGGCGCATAATTAGGCGCCCTCACTTGGGGTTCGGGGTAGTTGGGCGCAGGATAACCGCCGTTTTGAGGGCCGGTTGGCGAGGGTGTGTACGGATAATCGTAAGGTGGGCCTGGTGGTTGAGGATAACTTTGAGGTGAAGAGGACGAAGTTCCGGGGAGCTGTTGGCCACCTGGTGAGGTCCTTGTTAATCGCTGTCCTCTTCAAAAGGCGAGGGTGCCTACCTGCTATTGGAGGTGTAATGGCCACCGGATTGGTCCTCTTCTCACTGTCCCTTATCCTAAGAATGTCATTGTGGACAAGGCTTTCGAGAAAGCGTGCATGATAGGCCACTAAAGATGATGTGGGAGAAGATAAGGACGCTTCACGATACGCCTCAGCAGTCTTGTTGATGGACGCATAGATCTCTTGTGCGGCGCCCTCGTGAAGCTCGGTATGTAAATCAGTGCGGGTGGTAGCGCTGCGAAGCAGCTGCAAATAATGGTGAGATGTAGCCGCAACATTAGAAGATACCAAATTTACCTTTAGCAAGAATATGGCTGAGTATGCAGTCATTACGGATGTGGTTTCTTGGCCATATCTAAGGACCCCGAGGTCACGGAATTCCTTCGATGCGATACGGAGAACGTCCAGTGCGTTATCGAAGCACGCCGATAGTGCTCGTAGATGGCTGCTTGTCCGATTCGCCTGCATTGGTTTAGGTTTAGTCGAATTTATTGCTAGAGGATTCAAACAGGGCCTACAGGAGGTATACTGGCTTGAACCCCGAAGCTATTCAAAAAAAGTCGCGTATACAAGCAAAAGAAGGTCAAGAACGAAAAGTGGAAAGATTCCCCTCCCGCTGCAAAGGAATGTCAGCGCGACAAAGACAGAGACAGAGACGCATACCTCGCCGCATCTCGTGCTCCCAAGTTGCCATCCATTGTGCAAGTTTGCTGTTGCAATTCTTCAACACAACGTCGATGTTGACTTGGTTATTTTCGCCGCCATCCGTGAGGCTTCGGTTTGTGTGGAACATATCTGTAGTCTCGGCCTGATGTACGTAAATAATTGTTCCAGCTTCCTGTGATAAGGCTGCTGTACTCACAGCGATCCGACGTAGTTGGATAAAAGCGGAACATATGACATCTTCACACCGGATAGGCGAACCACCTTTCTCATGCCATGTATCTGAGTGCCTGATGAAATCATCCTGGGAGCATTATAAGCAAGACCATAATGGGCCACGTGTACACACAGCACTTGCCTCCGGAAGCATCCAGTGGCGCCCAGTTTGCAAGCTAAGGCTCCTGTCGTGAACGAACAGAACGAGATAGGTCCTCTCCTTGTTTCGGCGTTCTAGTAGTTGGAACTCTGTTTCATTTGCCGGGGGGTGAGAGACGTAGCGATTCATCCCAAGCTCCACAGCCATCCGACACGCCTGTAAACAGTAAGTGGTGGTGCACGTGAAAGCTCGAGGACGATGTCGAGTACTCACATAACCAATGTACATCCACGTGCGCTGGGGGACGTTCAATAACTATGAGGACAAAACGTTCATCATGAACTCACGTTGTCATCCTGCTCTCTCCAGTATGTCAGGCAAGCGAAGGCTTGAACCACTTCCACACGCTTCCACCCTTCAGCAAAAGCCCGTACAGCCAACTCGTGGGCTAGATTAAGACATTCCTTATAGAGGCTTGGTTCAAAGAATTTACAGCCGGCCATGATAAGAGTGGTAAAAAGCAGGGGGCATTTCGAGCGAACATAGGCCACCGAATGCAAAGCGGGGTCGAAGAGATTTATGAAGGGATTCAGGCGTAGGAAGATAGCGTCGAAGAGCACCTTGGCTTTTGACTCCGAGATAAGGCCGGCAGTTATGGGATCATGAAGACCATTAGGAAGGGGAGCCGGACGTAACTGTTGTGACGGGTAAGAATTTCCGCGCGAAGCTGGAGGTAGTGCCGGTGATTTAGGTTCTGGATTAAGTATCTTGCTGAAAAACGAATTCTCTTTTCCAATCAATTTCGCCGGGAACTTTTCATCGCATCGCTCAGTATCTTCATCGTCGTCGACGTCCATTGTGCGGGACCCACTGGCAACAGACGGTTCATAGCCGTCTGCAGAACGATAAACGGGTGAGTTGAAAGTGGACACGTTATTTAAATGAAATGGGATACCGGAAGAACCATACGCGTCGGTCGGTCGGATTATTTCAGGGAAGTGAGAAGGCTCTGCGGGAATGGTGCGTGGCCCTCCCGCAGGAAAGTCGCTCGCCTTTTGTTTGGCCGTATTCAGACCCTTCTCGAGACGACGAAGCATCTTCGACGCCTCCGACAACCTGGGGGAAGAATGAATCGTCGTTTTGTCAACTTTGAAAAAGCGAGGAGCAGATATCCCACTTGGATCCCGGCTTACGGCCACGACGATGTTTCTCGAATACGCATCTGAAAAGTGAAATCGTACAGATGCAACGACATGAACTGGACTCTGCTCACTCCACGTTGGTGCGTTTGCAACGCTGGCAAGGTTGTTGTCCATCCTCTGCTCCAACGCACTTCATCTGCGATAAATGCTGAGAGGGAGGGGAGGTGGAACAATCAAAACCACCCACCTTCGCAGCGCGACATACCGTGCACGCTCGTGGATTTCGAATGATAGGTGGCTTGGACCTGTAGGCGCCTGTGTTAGCCCAGGGGACCTGCCTGAACAACCTTGTGGGTTCTGGCTTACGATGCCTTAGACTGGTCGTCAACAAACTCTGAGGGATCCTGCATTATCACTTTGGCGAACTCAGGGTGAGTTTTTACGGTGATCAATATTGGCAACGGTGGCTCGGCGTCTGTTTATCGACCGGGGAAGACCGGTTAATTATGGGTGAAATTAAGACGAACGAACGAGCGATCGATAAAACGGCGGAAGTCAGCGTGTTTAAAGGCAGCAAAGTATAGATGCTCGAAAAACAGTGCGTTTCGATCGTGACTTGAGGGGCAGCAACTAGAGGTGATATCGATGAGGCGAAAAGAGATGGGGAAAGGGCACCTGAGTTCAGTGAGATCTGAGGCAAATAAAGCCGGGCGGCTAATCGACCATAGGTTGCCGAGCTCGGCAATCATCAAATTGTCCGACCTCTCCGTATCGATGTCGACGCCCAGGCTGCATACAAATGTTGCAATCATACTCGGTGGAGTATCGAGCATCACTATGCTACAAAGTATCTCTACCGTGGCGTGTTTTGTCCGGCGGAAGAGTTAAATCATACTCGCTAACATCCAGCCGGAGGAGTTATGGATGCGTCCCCTGGGAGTTACTACTTATTCTCGAATCAGTTGCATTGGACAAACTGATCCTTTGTATCCGGCGGTCTTACAAATTCGATTCTTCAGTTTCATTCAGCCTGGTTTGTTGTTTCATTCTTCTCAGACGGTGTGTTATACCTGAGCGCTGATTCATGATTTCAGGAACAAGACATTCGCGTCGGTCAACTTGAATGGGGGGTGTAAACCCAATGCAAACCTCTTGTCTACACGGCTATTAATAGAGTGGCCGGAATTCACCGGAGGAGCCTGAATAAGAACTTGGTACTCAGTTCCTTGAACAGTCTCTGACAGAAAGGTGATGCTCCAAAAGGTTCGCTGCACAACGGTGTACCGCACAGCACTACGACATGGTCCTAGCTTTACGGAGCTTCCCTCAGTGTCTAAAAATACTCGCTGCACCTCACAAGCACAGTAGACGACAGGACCGTTTCACCGATTGAAGGCCATTCGTCTCCACCAGGTGCGTACAGCCGGTCCTGAGGTCTGTGTTAGTATGCTCATCCTTTGTCGCGCTCTTTGTCGTATAACCTGCAACTCAAATATGATTCAGTCCCGCGGGTTATGGCCACACCGATGAACAAACTCGACTCACTAAGCTTTGTGCTGGCAGGTGCTGGCTAGGAGTGGTTTACGTAAATATGTAACTGCATTTGTAGTTGTGCCGATGCATGTCAAACGGACATCGCTCCCTTAACCGTCCCCTCATACATGGTACAACATAGTAATATGATCAGCAACAATCATACCTCACTACCTCCCCGAAGGCTTTACAGCTTGCAAAGGTTCTACCACCTTGTTGTTCCGCTTCACTTTCTACATCTCTAGAACGTAATTGCCGGAAGACACCTAATGCGACTGCGGCAAAGTTCGACGGCTTCAATTTGTACTTCTCCATATTGAAGCACATTGCGGTGGTTGGCTATCGGCCAATGTTCGGCTATCTCTTGGGTAGAAACAACACTTCTTAGGTTTCGAGGACGCCCGCACGGGACGCTCGTGCATGAAGCGGGCCCGAATGGCCCGCGGTGTCAATGCCACGAGTGCCGTACACGGTAAATAGCCTGTCCTACCAAACCTCGGGGCCGGGTAAAGCGGAAATGTCCCAAGAGGCGAATGTCCTCGAGTGGCAGCGAATGGTCCACCTTGGCTTGTCCGTCATCGTTGGCAAACATCCTGGTTAAACAGATTTGTGTATAGTTGAAAGGCGATGTCATCTTTCCTCGACTATCTTTTATGCGCTTCTGCTTTGTATGTCCCGATACTTCGTTGCGTTCGGGATAGTCCTCCAGCTCAAGGGCGTTCCTCGCGACCTCAATATCAGCCGGCAGCGGTGAGGGTGGCTTCCGGACGACGCTGTATTTGTACATAACTGGTTGCGTCCGAAGAGGTCATCGCGCTTTCCTCGTTTTCCTCGCCACTTCTTATTCTCGTGCCGACTCCATCTCTTGTTGGCCAACCACAGCCTCAGGCACACAGCCTCTGCGCCGGATGTCGGAGTAAGTATATTAATATTGTTGGACAGGCTGATACAACGAGGCAGACCTGGGCCACGCTAGCTGTCACTTTGGCGCCTAGATTTCATTGGCGTGCATGTATAGAAAACGACCTGGCCATCAACCATGAGGCGTTCCTTGTCCCAACTGGCAGGTTGGGCACCACTAAATCTTTGTGTCATGTTCTTTCAGATATAGGTTGGCCTTCGTTCCATATTGCGATCCGACTCCTTCATCATGCCACCTCCCAGTTTTCATGCGGTACCGCAATTTGGGGCGTCTCGCCAGCCCGAATCTTCCTCTTCTTTCGACCTTGGTGCCCGTGGGTTTTCGTCGGCTCAAACCGGTACAATCGCTGTTCCGGTCCCAGCGATAGTCGGGGGAACGTCCGCTGGAGTAATCATAGCCGTGGTTGTTGTATTGGGCTGGAAGTGGTGGGGAAGGTCGGCGAAGCAGATCCAAAATAAACAAAGCAATCGTTCTGTAGGTGTCTGTCACGAGAAGTACTTCCTGCCCTCGTTCATTTTTTTCTGGATAGCGCACCCTCCGTAAGCGGAGAAATCGCACTCTTCGCAGCATGGCGCGAGAATCGCCACCTCGTTCTCCTGATAGCTCGATGACCCGTACCTTCGTGGAAGAGAAGGGGAACCCGAAACACCCTTCATCGGCTCCGATGTCAAACAAATCAGCGAGCTCTAGCGTCATCTCCTTCCATACTGCCGAGGAAACAAAGCACGACCGCCCGCCAACCCCTCCCACCATGCCACCTGAGCTTCCCGAGAAAGCTACCCGAAGACCGGCAAGCCTTGCAAGATCAAATTCGAATCCAGGGGCAAGGTCGTCTATCGTCCGTTCTGGAAAAGAGCTATCTTACAAGTCTTCGACAATTGGTTCTGCCTCCGTGTATTCCACCCAAAGCGGGGAGGAGCATCAGATTCGTGTCCCAACAAATGTCGTCCTGGCCGCTCTGGGCCATACGTTCGACACGAAGCGGTTCTCCACTTTGAGCCAGAAATCAGAATCCCTTCATTCACTAGGAGAAAGCCAGGGGCCTTCTGCCTTTCCTAGATCCAGGATGAGGCATGTGGTACAGAGCGACAGAGGCACCAGCCAACTCAATCGCGTGTCACAGATCAGTGCAGGGTCTTTACACCTACAACCAGAAGACACATCGGGGACGTTGATAGGTTTTGCTTACGGTGGAGAGCTATAGTTGCCCCGTCGGCGTTTTCAAACAAACACTTTAATCTTGGTCTCAGCGAAGGCCTCGCCGTTAGGGCAGGCCAGGACGAAGGAAAGCACCAGGTGACAGGGTTATAATTGCTCGGGCGAAGGACTCTATTCATGTGCATCGGACTTTTTAGCCATCTTACACACACAAGTAGCCCCGAACTAGTCAGTGTACTGTATCATGTAGGACCTCAGGCGAGTAAGTAGACGAAGCTTGGGATTCGGCGTTGTAGACGGAGGGGTGCAGTTATTTACGTGGTCAATTAGTCCTGGTGGTCCCTATCCGGATGAGCCAACTAGCGCAACGAGGCCAGGTATTGCTGCGAGCACCAGGAAATATCAGAAGGCTGGTATTGGGAAGTAGCTGAGCTTCCCACCGTTTCTGCGTGCGCCACAGATGCCTTGAATTCGCTTACTTCACGCCAGCAATCCAATGGGGTCTTCAAATGCGATCTGCAGGTTGTTATAAGACGTTGGTTTCCGACATGTAGGGTCAACCAAAGCCGCACGTACTTGTAACACGAAACCACAGCTTCGCCCGACTCCTTGACCGAAGGGAAGTCGCTCAATTGTTGTCGTGTCTGAAATCTGTCCACTTTGGTTCGAATCTCTTCCAGGTCGCCCAGAAGAGCTGTGCTGCTCATCACTTTGTCATGAGTGTCCTCCCCTGTTGCGATTCCTCCAGTCAGGTTCATCTCGTGATCTAAGTTTTCTTTCTCTAGCGCCAGCTCAATTTCTTTCCGGACGTTGTCTTCTTCTGTTCTCAGATGTTCCAATTCAGCTTGTATACGAGAACGAACATGGGAGTCAAGAGTAGTTTGACGCTCTGGAGTCGTCTCTGGAGATACCATGCGGTCGGTGAGGTGGTTCACGACATCTTGTGAAAACTGTTGGTGTAATTGAGCAAACGTTTCAGATACAAGAGCAGTAATTTACTTGAATTGGAGTCTCATTGTGGAAGACCTTCTCTTCTGTATTTCCCCTGGACTGGGCGGCTCCCATCACGACGAAGGAGACCTCAGGCGGCAGCGGTGGTGGTTGGCGGCGGTATTCCTGGAGCTGAATATATGGGTTCCAGGCTTGTGCTCGATAATTGCCGTCCAAGAATTTACTGGGCCGTAATTCTCACGCCACTTTTTGAACCATAGGTCTACCAGTGTAGTACCACAATAGTACCACTCCAGGGAAGCAAATCAAACATTTCGTGCTTGTATAATAGGGATAGTCCAAGTATACACTAGGGAGATCCTTCCCGGTCCACGAAATCCAAGCAGAGTCAAAACAAAAACACAAGGGATGCAGACTTTGGGATTATCCAGTAGTTGGCCGAATAAAACCACTTCCACTGCGACAGTGGAACCTTGGTGTTGGCTGATAGTAATTTAGTCGGCCACCATTCGATTATGAAACTTGTGACCATAGTCGAGAAGCCAGTCTGGCTCAATTTCCGTCAGTATCCGGATTCTATGGGACCATGTCAGTCGGTGGTGCAATATTATAATGCCACGGAACTTGCTGGGTCTTTTTTGTTTCCTCGAGTTCATGGAATACAACCCAGCCTGATCTGGGTTTCCGTGTAAACAAGACTGACGTGGGGTGAACATGCAGTATCTGAAAATAGCGGCATTAACAGGCTATAAATTCCCGACAAGGTCGTAAGCTGTCCTTACTTTGTTGCCCTTCACAGAGCGGTACGTCCCATCTGCGACCCATCGAGCGCCGTTTCGCCAGTAGCCACTGACTAGGCACTGGCGTAATCTCTTCGCGTCTCCCTCGCAGCTCTCTATGGGCAGCCCGAAGCGTACCATGTACTTCCTCAGCTGGGAACGAATAGAAACGGCTCTCGACATGGCGCGAAAATTTAGAGCATGGGACTTGCACCACGACGAGGACCGACCGTATCTGGTGAATCCATTGTACGCTGGAAATACATTAGTCACGTAATTGGTGGATTCAACGGGGAATGGAGCGGGGCAGACCATTTAAGAGCGTCAAGTGGTCCTGCCAGGTCTAGTTTAGTGATGGCAATAGGGAATAAGGGAATGATTAAATACCCCCTCTTCTGCGGTAAATTTTCGTCTTTCTAGCTCCGCGATAGCACCAGGAGCCCCTTCAGGTATTATGAACACATCCTGCTAGGTTTAGATACCAGTGGGACTTAAGTCAGGATAATACATGCCTGGATGGACGTCATGGCAGCTATAGTCAAAATTTCTTCACCGCACTTGAAGTCTTTGGAGGCAAATAGCTGATCATCGAGTTGAGCGGCGCAGTGGGTAAAAGTGCGGTGCGCTTACCATTCTGGCTACGCCGACTTCAACAGGACATTCCGCAACCTTCTCGCCAAGAGCGGTGAGACGACCATCCTCGCCTATCATTCCAGCAGCTGCAAGGCTTTCGAGTGCACGTAAGACGCTTTCTGATGGAGGGGCAGAAACCCACTCAAATTTCATCAAGTCATCTATGCCAAGGGATTTAAGTTGGAGTATCGGAGTGGTCATGTCGACGCGAGTAATCTCGGCTGGAGTGGTGAGAGGGAGCGAATAAAAAGCGGGTGCTGGGTACAATCGGTAACATATCCCAGGTGACGTCCGCCCTGCACGACCCGCCCTTTGAGTAGCGGACGCGATCGATATGGGAACGGTTGATAATGACGCCAGAAGGGTTGTGGGATTGTAAGTCCGGATCTGCGACGTCGTCAGATGTGCATAAGTGGTGCTGATGGTGATACTCACTTTGACAAAACCACAGTCCACAACGTATTTAACGCCATCGATTGTTACACTAGCCTGAACAGGCGACATATGTCAACTCAGAGAAATACCAAAACAGCACGAGAAGAGGTACTTCGGCAATATTTGTTGCAACGATGATCTTGCGTGTGTTACGTTTCGCAGGATTAAAAACCCGAAGTTGTTCTTCCGTACTGAGTCCTGCGTGCAACGGCAAAGGAATCGGTTGTGGTGCATCTTGAGGAAGGCTATCAAATGAGGAATAGTCAGTGTCCGGGAGAGCGAAGGTAAGGCCATATTACGTCGGTATAAGCTCTGTGAGTTCCTCTAAGCACCTCTCAATCTCCTCACGCCCCGTTAGAAATATCAGGACATCCCCCGGTCCATGCTAAGCATGCTCAATACAAGTCAGACGTGCATGCAAAATCGGCCAACGAACCTGCAAATTTATATCCCAGGCTACTTCGACCGCTTTCCTCACGTAGTCCGGCACCGAATCTTGAAGATAGGCGATTTCGACTGGATACATCCGACCTTCAAGGCTTATAATCGTGGCTGCATCAGGGTGAGCGCTAGAAGTAAAGTAGTCAAGGAACGAGGTGGCATCCAACGTTGCGGATGAGACAATCAAACGGAGAGATGGCCGCTTTCGAAGGACTCTGTCGATAAGTGAAGGAATAGATGGGCGGATATTAGGATAGATATGAAGTTGCGTGATGTGGGATATACTTCTTGAGAATGCCCAAAAGCAAATCAGTGTAAAGGCTTCGTTCGTGGGCCTCGTCAATCTGGCAGAACGAGTTTCATTGCTGGCTTTCGCCGAGTGGGTTTGGGCATACCATAATCACGCTGTAACGTGAGAGCAACGGATCTATCAAAGTCTCCCGAAAGAGCATCCCATCCGTCATGTATCGTATGCGTGTTCTGTCTTTGTCGCTGACGTCTTCAAATCGAATGGTGTATCCGACCTTGAAAACGAACAGGGATGAGGGCCGCACCAGTCATACATTCAGTGGAGCTCACCTCGTCGCCCAGCACAGTGCCCACCTCTGCTGCGACACGACTTGCCACGGAAGTAGCGGCAACTCGTCGGGGTTGAGTGCAGGCGATGACTTTGCCGTCTGCAGCCCAACCTGCCTCCATAAGATACTGTGGGAGCTCTTGAGTACCAGTTCAGAGCGCGTATCGGTAAGTAAGATTCCTCATACTAACGAGTGGTTTTTCCACACCCGGTCTGGCCCACGACAATGGTGACGGGGTGCTTCTCTATGCAGTGGAGGAGTTTCAATCCTGTGGGACGAGACAGTCATTTTCTTATACAGTTTATTGTGAGGGGGGACAAACGATGCTTCGAGATGGGCAACCGCTCGCGTTGAGCTTGTATAGAGAGCGATGAGGGCGCAGACTGCACAACATTGCCCTCGGCTTGTGCTGCTCTGTCGAGACTACTCCCGGGACCAGAAGTCCCCGGTTTCCAGAAAGGTAGCGATTCCATACAAACCAATGATTGAAAAATGGATACCGCAAGGTTAGACGCTATCTTAGGGTGTTCCTACTTCCTAGGGAGACTAGGGGTGGTGGCTCTTCCTATATAGTCATCCTACGAAGCTCAGAAGCAGCACGCGTTTGTTTGTATCCCAAGGTTCGTCCACACCACACAAAGAGACACAAATAACGCGCCCCCCCCCCATTTCAGCCATCTACGGACTACAATTTGTCGCACTGGCAGATTCGAATCGTCGTTCACATGGACGCACCGCGCGAAGATCTCCCAAGGATATCATTTGAATCTTTACAAGATTGGAAGCGAGTCCAGAACAACTTGGAAACCGCTCTTCGGGCCAGAGTGGACAGAGAGCTCGCTGCCCGAGGTTTGTCCAGTGACGAGGACAAGTTCTTACCCCACATCAGCCAGGTACTGGATGTCTTAAATGGCTGAAACGATTCTCACTTGTGACAGTTTCTCGATGCTGTCTCCGAGATTGCTCGACCCAATCTTCGCATTAATGGTCGCAACTTTGAGGACTTGCCTGAAGATGAGGATGGTGTGCTTCATTTTCTTAGTGCTCCGACGCGATTTCTCATTACTACAGAGTTCGAACCCTTTGACGAGGCTCTGGATCGGCATATATGGTCCCTTTCCAATCAAAGGCTGAGGTGGGATAGAGAAATCGCCACCCGTCGGCGTGGGAGGCCCCAAGAAATAGCAACTCTGCTGCAGCAGAATTTTTTACAACATCGGGCTTTGGAGCCGGACCTCTCAATGGATCGTCCTGATGATCCGGATTCACACATGGATGGTAAGTTGGTTTTTGCTAAACCGTTGCGTGGTAACTTTTTACTAGGATCACTTGCAGCCCCAGAGGACCAACCGTTGGAGATCGAGGATACCTTCAGCAAGTCTGCTTCAATGGCAGCCCAGCTGCTTCAAGTAAGTCTTGATACCACACGATCTCCTGGGTAACGATGTAGCTGATGCTCTGAACACCAGTTGATTGCCACACAACAAGAGCGAGCTAGGGGACTGAAGTCAGTGGCGGGACATATCAAGTCTCTCAAGTCGTAGGATTTAATTTTCCTGGGCGAGGTAGTCTATACACTATTTTTATCCAATATTTATGGTCAGTGTAATAATCAACCGAAAATGCGACGAAAAAATGAAACACGGAGCATTTATGAACCTCTAAACCCACCCCGGCCTCCACCTCGCCCACCCCATGCACCGCCGCTACCGCGACCCCCACCACCTCCCCTGAAAGCTCCGCGACTGCCGCGATCACCGCCAAACCCGCCTCCCCTCCCTCGTCCACCGCGTGGAGGGCCTCCTCTGCCACCTGAAGCACCTCGGCCTCGAAATCCTGCGCTTGCACCCCGAGTACCGCCACGGCCACGGCCACGTTCTGCAGTGCCGTGAGCACAAAGTATAAACAAAGGGCAACACTGATTGCTTACTTGTGACACCTAAAGTAACGAGTCGTCAACCGCATTTCAATCTGGGTATGGAGTTCACCGTGAGCGCGACGAACGCACCTGCAATTTTGGGTTTTGGGAGGAATCTCTCGATAGGCAGGAGTTTATCGCCCCCTATATATATTTTGTCGCCCTTTTTGAAGCTGCTGGCGACCATACCGTCACCCATTTTCACGGAGAAGTAGACCTCATTGATGGGGCCAAGTATTTCGTCGACTTTGCCAATCACTGACTTGTTTTGAAGGTAAACCGGGGCATTGAAGTATGGGACTTTGTCCGGCATTAAAGAAGAACAAAGCATTTCGTCTTCGACAGCATGCATAAAGGAGCCCATTTCTAGTGGATCGCATATCATGAGGTCTGCCAAAAGGTATGGATGGGTTTGCTTGCCTAAGACAGTATCTGGAGGGCCCATGTCACGATGCTGGAATCCCCCTCGCCCACCACCGCGTCCTACAGTCCAAATAAACGATAAGCGTTCGAGCGATGAGACGTGAAATAAAGCACTTGCCACCCCCTCTGCCAAATCCTCTTGATCCTCCTCGGTTCATGGTGTTCGTGTTGACAGAAAATAAAGTTATTGTACAAGCAGCATAAGTATGTGTGGGAGATCTTATAATATTATTTTCGGATGCCCATAAGTCAAATGGTAAAATAAATGTGGAGGCGGGATGGCAAGGGCCGTCCACCGAAAATATTATTGCTCTTGCCGCCAACTTTCCACTACCAGGAATTCCAAAACTTTCGCAGCACGTACTCAACCTCCACTTGACAAAGCTCGTGTGTACCTGGTGTTGACTGGGTTGGATGAGTTTTTTTTTTGGCCATGTACCAACTCTCCAGGTGGCGTATACTGTCAAAAAAGACCCACTAGGGAAAGACGGCGACAACACAATTCTTGTCGGTTCGGATGTTTGGGCTGATTTATTGCTGCATGAGGTGCACCATGCCGCCCTGTCCATCAGCCCATCCCAGGCCTTGACGGAAAGTATCCTTAAAGACCCTTCACTAGAAAGGATAACTTGTTGGGCAAGCTTAGATGTGGATGTGGGTCCGCGTGTTTTCCTCCGTTCGCAGATATACTCATTCAATGAAAGACACATGGGCTCACCGTTCCCCATCATTGGATGGAAACGCACGGGCACATCTTTTCGCAATCGCCCCCAGTTAATGGAGCTGGACAGAAACTTTTGCAAATCACGCCTGTGGAGCCAATTACTCTCACTGAAGTTGTTTTGGCTGCACAGTCGCCTGAAGCTTTCGGCATCGCCCAGTGTCACAGTTCATCCTTGGAAGCTTGGTTATGTGATGGACTGTTTTTCATTCGCGATGGTCAATCCTTGACACTACCATCAACATTCTCTCCTGTCAATGGACAAGCAAGTACACTGTCTTCGACATCTCCTTATCGCTACACCGTCGATCTCGTACTTCCATGCCAGCAAGGTTACTGCAAACGAGGACTCACGCGCCTTTTCGTGACATTTGCAGATGCTACTCAAGAGAATGCTGCGGGTGATATCTTAATCGTCACCGAGGACGATCAAGAGAGCATATTAGAGGATCTTGAGATCAGTGAATGTTTCCTCGTCAATTCCGCGATATCCCCCTCGTCCAACATACCTCAAGCATCAAGCCGAGGTATTTGCCCCCTGTTTTGTCGATATGTGGGGTTTCTCATGGGAGCTCCAGGTGGCGCTACCAACCTTCTTTTTGGTATCATACCTCTGGTTAGGCCAGTTGAGTTGCTGCAGGATGACTCTGCACTATATTTGCGCACGGTTGACCTTGGCACGGTTGGTCTACTTAGTGGTGATTGGGTGGGTTTCTACTCTGTATTTTTATACTGATACTGAATGGGCCCCTACAGGCCGTCATTCGTTATGAGAAGCCATCGCAAAATCGTCTGGTTCGCGTATTCGCAAAAGACAGCGTTGTGGTCTCTCCGTATGATTATATCCTCTCTTTGTTACTACTCGACTAACCTGTAATTAGTGGTGTAGCTCTGACCTCCCCACTGTTGCTGTTCAATATCTGTTCAAGCACTTCTTGTCAAGTCTCTATCTCTCGTACCCCTTTTGATGGCCGACGACCACCTATCCCGGTAGCCACAAGCGTCACTGTCGCCCGCATTGCGTCGCCGTTCTCGACTGAACGCAGTTACGAGCCTTCGTTCCTGCGTTCTTTACGCCTCTACTTCACTAGCACGACACGATTGGTGAAACGAGGTGACGTAGTCGCAGTTCGCATTGATACGAACGTTGCCGCAAGTGACACAGGATCGGGATATGACGAATCATTTAACAATGAGATTGACTGGTCGATGTTCAGGTGACTTAATGGGGTAAGCTTAACTTGGGGACACATCGGCTTAGTTTTTTGTTTCAAGTGCCTATCCAGCGTTTAGTCCCCGCCGTGGAAATACCACGGTCTTCTTCATCGTCCGAAGCGTGGATTACGATGCAAACATCCTTGAAGACGCAAATTCGGAGGATATGAATACGGATCGTGGATTTACTAAGGGCGATTATGGGTGCTGGGTAGATCCCCGGGTCACCCGTGTGATCCAGATTGGCCTCGAGCAAAATCGCATTCCAGATCTCTCTTCGTATACTGGCCTCGGTGAGCCGATTGTATCGTTGGTTTCTTTTCTCATACTGCTATGCTGACAGGTACGCTGCAGATCATGAATGTATTTCCTCCAATCCGACATCCTCGCCTGCCCTGATCAGCCCCAGTGACAAAATCCTCCATGTGTCAAATGCCACGCGAGTTAGAGATGCTGGGGATTATGGCCTTGAGCTCTCTATTCTGTTTAAAGGCGCAAGGGGGACAGGAAAATTTGCAATTGCGGCTCGCATTGCACAGCAGTTAGGAGTGCACCTCGTCGAGGTGGAGCTTTTCAGTGGTACGCGCATGGAATCTCACTAATATCGCACACACATAGGTCAATTGTTTCGAGGTGATATCTGACAGTGACAAAAGAACTGAAGGGCTCTTGCGTGCCCGTATTGAGCGAGCGGGTGCTTGCTCTCCCTGTGTTCTCCTACTGCGCCACATCGAGGCTGTGGTTCAGAGTACACAACCTCCCGAACCAGGGAAAGGTACGCCGCGAAATATAATTATAACCCCAGCACTCATTCTCTGGCAGATAGCCCGATATCAAGAGTTTTGGCTGAATGTCTCGAGAACGCTCGGAATGGCTGGAAGATCGCGGGACATCCTGTTATCATAATCGCAACCACAAGCGACTCCGCACGGATCCCACCCGGCCTACTGGCATGTTTCAAACATGAGATCGCGGTTGAGGTAATATATTAGCCTACGATCCTCTCCACATGTTAATGGCTTGCCTAGGCGCCGTCTGAATCAGAAAGGCTTGGGCTGCTTAGAACCCTTTCGCGAGATGTGGTACTGGGTCGTGATGTGTCACTCCTGACGCTCGCAGTGCAAACCGCGGCTCTAGTTCCTTCTGACCTTACTGATCTTGTGGTACGGGCCCAGGTCGCGTCAAGGGTACGAATGGCCGAGTGGTGCGTGTCACCCGTCCCGCGACATAGATAACATGCGAATAACACCCGTACTTTTAGTAAACGCCCCAAGGAAGACATGTCACTATATGCAGTAGACTTCGATATCTCTCTTCAGAGGGCGAGGGCTTTCTATGCTCAAAGTATTGGCGCGCCGAAAATCCCGAATGTTACATGGGACGATGTCGGCGGTCTCGCTCTCGTTAAAAATGACATTTTGGACACCGTCCAGCTACCGCTCGATCACCCAGAACTCTTTGCAGACGGCCTCAAGAAGCGGTCAGGTACTCGCGCTCTCATCATTCGCTTCTTGTGCTGAGTACTTTCATCTGATAGGGATCCTCCTTTACGGTCCGCCGGGCACGGGGAAAACACTGCTAGCGAAGGCCGTTGCAACATCATGTTCCCTGAATTTTTTCTCTGTCAAAGGACCAGAGCTTCTCAACATGTACATCGGAGAATCGGAAGCAAATGTACGCCGCATCTTCCAGAAGGCACGAGATGCAAAGCCGTGTGTCATCTTCTTTGACGAGCTTGATTCGGTCGCTCCCAAGCGAGGCAACCAAGGTGACTCGGGGGGCGTTATGGATCGTATTGTTAGCCAGCTGCTCGCCGAGTTGGACGGTATGTCGACCGGAAGGGATGGGATGGATGTTTTTGTCATCGGCGCCACCAATCGCCCAGACTTATTGGACCCCGCACTCCTCCGACCGGGCAGGTATGTCGCATAAGCATGATCCACACTGTTATCTACTGATGCACTCCTCTCGGCAGATTTGATCGCATGCTGTACCTAGGTGTTAGTGAGACACATGAAGCTCAGGGCGATGTTCTCCGTGCCCTCACGAGAAGATTCCATCTGCATCCAGCACTTGATCTTCACAACCTCGCAAAGAGGTTTCCGTTCAACTACACTGGAGCTGACTTGTATGCTCTCTGCTCCGATGCAATGCTCAATGCAATGTCGCGGAAGGTGGAGGAGCTTGAAAGCAGAATTGGTGCGAATAATTCTAGGCTCTGATCGTATGTGATGCTGACTATTGTGCAGCTGAAATGAATACACATCCAGTGGATCACAGACATCCATATCCCTTAACACCGCAATATTATCTCGCTGAAATGGCAGATCCGGGTGAAATTGATATACTTGTGTCGCTGGGAGATTTTGATCTTGCACTTCGAGAGTTGGTTCCCAGTGTAAGCCAGTTAGAGATGGACCACTATGCAGTTATTAGGCAACAGTTTTCGGAAAGAATGTCCCATTAGATACATCAGCAAAACCCGGATTTTCCCATAGTAGCCATACCAGTCTAGTGAACTCATAGTGACCTGTAGTGACATGGTGTCCACAGTGCCACAGCAGATTCAGAGTGTTAGGAACAAAGCCACATATGTGGTATAAATAGTTTGATTACTAACATTTATGTCTTTTTACTACTATAGAAACAGCCCTATTGGGCACCCCCTGGACCCGGTCCAACATTCCCTATATCTTCTCTTCTCGAAATTTTCATTCCCCACAAGCGCAAGTACGGGTACCATCCACTCTGCATTCCACCAACGATTCCCTATCTACTGGATTATACTACCGTAGCTTTTTTTCTAAAAAATCAGCATTTTTTTAGAAAGAAAGCTGCGCAAGTACAATCGCAGACATCAACCGACGGGCGATTTCATACCATTCCACAACCGATCCTTTCCACGGACAAGTAGGTTCCCCCCCCCTCTCTCCTACAACACAACCACACACGCAGCCATATAAACGCATAAAAGCACATACGACCTGGTTACTTTCCATTCATCAGTCAAAAGGCACAACTCTTCTCTCAGGAATCGTGCCTAAGAGATCAGCTGCGCCTTGACGCTTAGCGTAGCGCAGATTGGGCACCCACTCCGACATTTCTTTTCGCCCAACGTTCTGACTCTCCTCCAATCGCACACCCGAGTTACATTCATATGCACCGTTTTTCTTTTAGAAATCGCAGTCGCCATTTTGAAAGAGAAACGATGCTTCATCAACATAATATACCCAATATTTATACAGCGTCTTCCCGAATGCATTCTATCACTCGATTGCTGAATCCTCTTGCACCAACAAGCCCAGTATGATCGACCATTTCCACCCCCCCTCCCCTCTTCCGCAATTCATCCTTAACATCAGTCGATCTACGCACCACAGCTGTCATATTCCGTAATATCTGTTGTAATCTCGAGCGTAGACACTAATCTGGTTCAAATGCGGTGTTATAATATGCTTTGCCTATGAAAAGCGTATGGACTTACTCATTCACAGCGTAAGCAACGTATACAATATCTTCTCCACACAGATTTGTGAATGTGTGCGTATCACAGTCGAAGCCCACGATAAGGTAAGGTGCTCGTCTTGCGTTCTCTCTGTGTAAATGAACGTCGTAGTAAGCCAAATGGCTCTTTACAACGACCCCACAGTCGTAAAATAGAAAGCGGTGTTTGCAAGTTAAGGTAGTGTCTGGAAAGAAAGAGGATAGGTACAGAGGGCATTCATCGTCTCCTGACGATGGCACCATTGAATGTAATGTGACTCGACCAGTAGAGTGGAGAGAGCCAGCGTAGTATGCACTGTGAACTCTGTGTCTTGGGAAGGTACCAATATCTGTATGAATAGAAGCCATTTACATGGACCCCACCCTCCGAGCTCTTTTAATCTTGCAGGCACACCCCACATAGGTTCGTTTTCGTTACGAGGCCGGATGGAGCAAATAGGTAAGAACGTATCGGTGATATGACCTGGTTCCTGCATGTCTTGGATGGGACCCGGGCATACAACCACACCAACGACGGGCAGTTGAGGTACGTCTGCAACCGCTAAAGACTTTAACCTGCGTATTCGCTATGATAATTTAGTGGAGTCCGATCATAATCATTCGCCTAACCTTTTTGCCGACACTCCAGTGTGGATGGTGGGCTTTGATCCCATTGATAAGACGTGCCATGCCTACTTCCGGATTCTCGCAGAGTTCGTATTGAATAGCCATGACCAGCTCGGTTTCTGAAGGGACATCTGGATACAGAAGTCGATGATTGGATATTGTACAGTCAAAACATCCGCGAAGCTTACTCATAGTAGACATTGGTTGAGACATCGAGATACGGTACAACAACGCTGTCCGACCCTGCCACCAACTAGCAGGTGACCTCTTTTTATGTAGATTACCATAAGCGTGTGTAAACAACTCCTTACGAGGTCTTCAAGTGTTGTTGTTCCAACTGGGAACCTTGTGATAAAGTCTGAAGTACGCCGTCAATAATAAAGCTCATAAATGTAAGTCTCATACACACCGACAAAGTGCCATCGAAATAGGCACCAAGTCCCTTTGAAATAAGGGCCTGTATCCCAGACCATTCCTGCGGACTTGCATCACCGGGTAAGGACACACGACAGGTCCAGGTTGATTATGCAGGAAAATGTCGTAGAAAATCATAAAACGATGTGTGAATGTATCACTGCGATATGCGACATCAACGCAATACTGGCCGATGTGTTCCACTGCCGGTATGAATTGCGAAATTGCTTCAATAAGTGGAAAGTCGTCTGGAGTATCGTACAGCACCCTGGTTCTAGTGATACCGTTCGGGACGTCGACACCGGTCCCTGCGTAGAAAGCATTTACCCAAGCAGAACGAGGATAAGCAAGCATATTGGTCGGGAGTAAAGCGCAATGAACGTAGCTGTCAAATCCGGTTCCTCCGGTACTTTCCGGGGAACTCCGGACTAGGAGTGAGCGTAGGAACTTAGAGGATATAAGGACGAACTGTTTCCGGAGT
>MU266523.1:0-54004 GCA_021014945.1 Leucogyrophana mollusca | reverse complement strand
GTCGAATTAAAGATGTTGTGTATAGTAGACTACGTACACGGCTATAATCACCACCCTCGACGTGTTTTTAGGAAAATATTGAGCATACTACTATCATGGTGCACATCGTTGTTCATAATGTGGGAAGTGCGCTACTAATCCTTCGGCATTTGTTGCCGACGCTGTTTATTCACTCTCAGAAATTGGATGGCGCATGGTTTTGGTTTGTGTGACGGTCTGGTTTTGAAATCGGAGATGCGTCCGAACGTACCTCCCGGTTTGGAAATGGTGCGGGTTCCAGCCAAACCATTTGCAAACCGTACGGTTTCATTTTGGCAGGTGGCGGTTTCGAAACCGTTGCACCCGAACGGGCCCTAAGTTGTGGAGCAAAATATTCATGCGGTGCTGCAGCCTGCCCGCAATGGTGCTATTATAGGTACAACTACAACATGTACCCAATCGAAGTCTCTGATCCAGCTGTTGTGGGACTGGTCCTGAGCAGCTACCATGATGTCCTCCACTTACCGCGGGGTGCTATCGCTGGTCGTCATTTATATGTTCTGGCATGCGGCGGCTGCAACTGTCCATCGCACCGAGTCAATACTGGTCGAATCACTTGCCGCGAACTGCCAGTTCACACTCGACGGGCTCAGCTTTAACTTATGTCCTCTTATCCGGGAACCCCCCATCAGCCTCGAAGTAGAGGCAACATGGTCATCACCCAGGAGAACTTATAAGATCGATCTTGGAGAACATGCTCAGGCAGATCAAGTGAGTGCCGTCGCTGCTTTGTGCTGCAGACCATGTTCTAAATGTTTACCCTCCAAAGCCACTTGCCGCACTTTGTCCCTCCGGGACATGGATCTGCATGACTGGTGAGAAAATGTCTCACTCACCCATGTTCTTGTCCCTGATTGGTGGACTGTCGATTCGCAGAGAGCAGTATCTTTCATCCCGGACCTGAGTCAATAGCGGGGAGAAGCGCTGGTGGCAACTCATACCCGTCTTTGGATGCGAGAAGGCATGTTGTAGTGCGGCGCCAAAGCCAGGGCGCTGAGGGTGGTGAGAATCCGTTCATCACGAAGAATGAAGGCGAACTTAGGTTTGCTCGCACCATAGAATCTATCTCCGTCCATTTTTTGTCAGGACAGCCAAAGGGAGCGATCATTGAGTTTAGTTGCGCACCTAGAGGCTCGGGAAAGGTATCGCCATACTGCTGCTTCTTTCCTCGGATCTGAACGCCGCCTCGTTTAGCAACCTGAGTTCCTTGGAGTTGACGACCGCGGGGTCCATTCGTTCACCTGGGCTACCGAGTATGCGTGCCCTCGTTTGGCGGATACATTGCTTCGTGTGGTTTCGGGGGATGCCACCGAAAAGGAGCCTTCGGACAAAAAACCCTCTGAGGAAGAGAATCCTAATAACGGGAAGGACACGGACAAAGACTCTGGCGGGAAGGAACCAGATAAAAAGAAAGATTCCGATAAGGAGACGAATGGGGGTAGCGAACCTGGTAAGAAAAAAGGAGACCCAGAAGGTGGGGGGTCGGACAAGGAGGAGAGCCCTGACAAGGAGCCAAGTGGGGAACCAGACAAGAAGAAAGATCAGAAAGACGAAAAGGGAGATTCGGGGAAGCATTGCGACGGAAGCGAAGGTGAGAAGGAGAGCCCGGATAAGAAGAAAGAACCAGAGGAAGAGAAAACGCCGGACAAGAACAAGGACTCTGGTAAAGAAGGTGGATCTGACAGGAAGGAAGACCCGGAAAGGGAGAAGCGTCCCAGCAAAGAGCACTCGGACAAGAAACACTCTCACCATGATGACGCTGAACAAGATGAGAAGGAACTTGTTCAAATACCCGACCACCGTCACCACTCCGTGACAACGATCCTCTTCCTCACAGGGTAAGAAACATTCGCCCCATTACCTAATCCTATCGTGAGCGGTAGATTTGTCACTGACTACCCTGTCACAGATCCGGTCTGATTGTTGCCGCCATGTTGATCCATTCTCCACCGAGACGCCTTCGCAGGCTTATTCGGAGGTATGTGAAACCTGGCCGTTTCCGCGTCGGCGAGGTCAGCCTTGTCCGATGGGCAAACGAAGACATGGGCGTCCTTGACGATGAAGAAGGAACCATGGTTAATGACGACGCCAACGATTTCGTCGTGGACGATGAACATATTCCCCTGAAACCAAACCCTAGAAAGAGCTTCGCTCACTATGGCAGTGCGCAATCGTAGAAGGTTGCTAGAATGGGTGCTTGTACAGTATAGAAGGATTTGGTAGATGGGGACGCTGGATGTGCATCGCAAACGCTGTACATTAGTGCAATACATATGTAGACTAACCATTATGATTTGTGGATGTGGCCACGATACCGAGCAAAATGCAAACGAGAGTAGCATGTATTGAGGTATCGCGGTGAGCATACTCAATTCGAGAACGTCAAGAAACTGTATTCAGCCCCAGGCAGCTGTAGTGCTGTGGATGCGCTTTGGGATCATGTACCTGGCTGCTTTGAAGACTACTCACCTGTAGTTTACTATCAAATGCCCTTCTGTAGCAAACGACTGCATTGCGACTTTAGTAGATCAGTCCCATTAACAAAGCCAGAGCAGTACCTTGTAAAGGTTTGAAACGGTATCGTCAGGAGCTGGGGAAAACGCAAGGTTGATGTATGTGAACTACGCAAGATGGTGAGTAGGGTGCATGAAATCTCGATGCAGGAGACTCACTAGAGGATCCCCAGCTTTCCAACCAAGTTCTTTCCTCAAGAATTGGATGACAGCCTGAAATCGATTGGCTGCAGTTATCTTGTAAAAGTTGGTCTTCATTATGGGTGCATTTCCTACTGCCTTGAAGCGCACTACCACTAGCAAGAGAGAAAAAGTGGAGGTATTTGAGAAACTGGCAATATGATTGAGATAAGCCTTACCTTTCGACGGGTCTTTCTTCTTGTACGTCTCGAGGACCTGGATTGCCTCGAGCGCGCTCTCACCACCATCACCTGGAGTCCAAGGGAGCGATGCATGTTTGCCAGTCTCATCTGGGCTACCAGGTACTTGCGCCATTGCAACTGAGGCCTTGTGAAACTGGCTGCGCGTGGCTATGAACTTTGAAGGCCTGAAGGAGGTCGCGTCGGCGTTCGTGTCAAGAGGCAACCGAACCACGCGACAAATGACATTGTTTACTTCCGCAACATCCCAGCTGCTCTCCGATTTGGCTTTCCAATTCAACAAACCGACACCAGTCACCACGCCGAATCTGAACGATATCGGCCGACAGCGGTTGACTCTTTATACAATCCCGACGTGATGCACATTAGATCATACTCTAGGTGGAGCTTATACATCGTATTGTAATCGTTAAACTCCCAGCTGGGTTTCCTTCTGTGCTACTCAGGCATGGGATGGAGAAGCCACTACAGGATTTGCAGCATACTTGCCGCTACCGTTGGCGAAGACATCCTGAAACTAAGTCAGACAAGACGCCACCCAAGGGGAAAAAATTGGAAAACACCTTGATCATTCCCCTCCAGATCATACGCAAAGCCACACGACTCTCCCAAAGTGGGTAAATAACAACTGCTATGGCAGAGCAAAATGCCCAGCCAATACCGATCACAACCCACGCCGAAAGTCCTCGCACCCCATATATCGTCTGCGCGAAGAAGAGAGGCAGCGGGATGATAATCAGCAATACGAGGGTCTGTATATGGCGGGTGTCAGAAATTGAATCTGGGGATCAACATACCGACGCACCAGCACAATCGACGCCTTCGCAGCAAACTTGAATGCGCGATCCAGGCCAGCAGGGTCAAGGTCATTGTCCGCCTGCACCACTTCGTGCGTCTCGGTCGAGATAGAAGAGTCTTGAGCTTTCTTCTCGTCTTCTGGCTCTTCGGCATCTCTGTCGCTGTCCTCGACGTTTTTCTTGCTTAACGCCTTTGGTGCATTGATAGCACGTGTAGCATCAAAGTTGAAGTCGTCTGGCCACTAAACAAGGGGGCAGCCCACGATGTCAGAATAGCAAATTGGAGCCCGTGGAAAACACGCACAATCAGTGAAGCGGCAGTTGCAACGATGGCACCCACACCAATTGACGCAAGGTTTCCTGCAAGCATCTCGTAGTTACCTGTCGACGAGGTGATTAGCAAGGACTAACGCATGGCGCAATTGGCAATTTACCTCCACTCGTCTAGCAACGAGCGAAACCGATCAATACATGTGACGCAGACCATGTAGACAAAGGTCACTCACCGTAACGTTGATGACACCAGCATTGCAACCCGCTGTTACTCCGAGCCATGCACCAACGCCAGCTGCAAACCCGATCACCGAGCCCACTACACACCCAGTGCGGTTAGCTTTCCTCCAGGTGATACACAACGCGATAGGGACAACAGCGGAGCCCAGAATCACACCCATAAAAGTCTGGAGCGTCGGAAAATAGTCAGTAAGCCAAGGTCTGGACAGTATGCTCTTCTCCACATACGTATAACCAGCCCATCGAGACACCAATGTAGTAGAAGACGACACCTGCGATGCCCATTACAAGTGCCCAGACGAGGACCTATGAAGCAGGAAGACGTTACAATCCCAGAAAGATAGCGTGCAGCCGAATAATGACATACTCCTGCATGGCTCATGCGCAAAATCTGTTGCTCCGTCGCATTGGGATTGATATACCTCTGTTCACCATTTCATTGGTTTGCATTCCTTGAATCTGATGGAATTCTAGATTCTAAACGCACCTTGTATACATCATAGGTTATGATCGCGGATACGGCAATTAGCTCGGCGCTTGTGGCACTTGTCACCGCCAGGAAGAGGAGCACAAGGAGGGCGGCAGCGCCGCCTTGACCGAGGAGTGTGGCAGCGGCCACGGACGCAGGGAGACCTTCAGAAATATCGGCCTGAGAGAGGGGTACCAAGAGGGGCTGGAAGGTGCTGTTCAGAGGTGACGATGTTGGAGAAGTCGGCGAGGGCACAGCAGTCAGTGCAACAGCGGCGAGTCCCAGAGTAGTGGAGAATGCGAAAGGGATGGCAAACCTAGAAGATAGCTGAGAGTTAAAACAAAAATCATTCAGGGAACGAAAGTGATACCTACCAAGCGAGCCCCCCAATCAGATATGCCTTCACAGTTGTTGCAGGCCGACTGGCGATCGCACGCTGCCAATAGGCCTGGTCTTGGAAGACAGTGGCAAAGTTTCCAATGAGGTTGATAACGCCGAAGATAAGGCCGTTTTTGGACCGCATTGTGAGGTACGATCCTCCCGCATTCCCCTCGACCGGGGAAACCGCTGACGCTTGAGTTAAGAGGTAATGCATGTTGCTGATCGAGCCAATGTATCCCGATGTCGCATAAACGGTGAATGCGAACGTGAGAATGATGGCGAAGAGAACAGTGGTGTGCGTACTATGCAGCGAGTGAGTGACATGTCGTGAAGTCCCAAACGAGGACGTACTAATCACAAAGAAGAGTAGAGCGCATCCCACCGACGACCACATAGATAGCAACACCAAGAGGAATCAAGAAGCATGCCGCGATTGTGCTCATTCCTGTCAAATCGGTGACAGTCGCTGAGCCACCGAGGACAAGCATCGACGACACAATTAAGTTGGTAGCCAAACCGAAAAACATGAATATCTGGTGTGCAGTGTTCCCCCACCTCGCTCCGACGATTTCAAGCCAGGTGTGCGCGTAAGGCGCGTTAAGTTTTAACTTGGCGGCGAGTTGTGCGAAGAGGAGAACCTGTACGGTAGCTCCTGCAGCGTACCACCATGGTCCCGAGATACCATATCTGTATCCGACCGCACTGGATTGCAGCTATCGAATCCCCGTCAGAACAAGATGCGCAAACAGACTACAGAAACGTACTAAAGTCGCTGCCCACGTCCAAGCAGATACAATCCCAGACGCGATGAGACCAGGCTTGACACTGCGTGATGCTGACGTGAATTCCTCCGAGTTTTTAGGGGAGAAGCCCGTATATCGAGCCTGGATTGCAGTGAGGCACACCATAAACGCACTAAAAAACAACCCAATGCCTAGTCCATTTCTCAGAGACATCCTCGCATCCTCGCAAAGTGGACCTACCGACGACTGCGTGGCTATGTTAGTGGCCATGATGGCAAAAGGACATTGTGGACACTCACCGACTCCATAGCCTGCGCCTTCGGGGAGAACTTGAGCTGGCATAGCGGAGAGAAAAGTCGCTGTCGCGACAACCATTGCTTACAAGACTATATGTATCTCCAGCGGGCTACGAGGCTTATCTCCCGCATAATTAGAACTGCGGCAGATAACGAAATATGTGACACCTAACACCAAGCGCTTGTTCATATCATTTCACGCTACAAGCATTAGAACTTAGGTCAGTAAAGGGCACGATTCACCGGCTGTCAGGAACCAGACTGCATAATGGAGGGCTCGTGCCCAAGGTCGCACTCTACGACCAATGCCAGTGCCAGTGAATAGCTGGCTCGACCCCCAGGGTTCGGCGAACAAGACGATGCCGTCAGTGTCACATGTCACCCAGATAACCCACCCCGCACGCAGGATGGGCATCTGCTTGCCTAAGAATAGAAGTGCTTTGCAAAATATACTCATCTCTATCAATGCGAGTGCTAATTAGGATTCAATGTGCACCGTTTGTCATTGCGGTCCCTTGGAGCCATAGACATTGCAATAGTATGATGCGCTCAGTGGAGTAGATCGTCCTTCGGAGTTGCATGCCGTCGCATTGTTCCTGTGTCGTTTTCGATGCTTATCGCCCTCCAATGTGATAAAGAACTTATTCTCACCTTGGCATTACGGGCTAGCGTCGCGGGGTTGGTGAACGGTTGGATGTCCATGTGTTACTGATAAGCAATTGTGGCAGGAAACACCAGAATCACCACTGTAGGTTGCCCTACATATCAGCAGGTCCGGTTTGCGGTCTGCCAGCATGTCTGAGTCGGAAGGCTCGCCACCGGCCAGATAGGAAAGAGTGTCTGCTAATGCTGGTGGCTTCACCTTCGTTCAAAGTGCGCATTCGTGGCATGGGGGTCCGACGGTCCGACGCAACAAGGGCTTGTCGAGCGCTGGTAGCTCCGACCCTTGTTTACGCGCCAGAGATCAATGAGCTCGACTGTTGTCGCCTTCGATCCCGGAACGATAGTCACCAAGCATCACACGCACGGTTGGAAGCAGGTGTGGAGAATATTTGGTTGATTTTGGACAGCTACACGTTCTTAGCAGAATTATGAATTTTATAATAAAATTGTAATAAATACTAGCTAAGCCTAAGTTTAGGGCCCAAACAACCCTTGCAGTTCCATTGCCAACGTTCCGCATCGACAACACATCATCTCAGCGGGATATACACATTGCAAACTCGTATACATGGCGGCGACAGCTGGACGGAACCCTTGCTATCCCCTCCAATCAGAAACCGCCTTGATCCGGGTTCTGGAGTGGACTACTTACAATTACATGACCACAGCAGTCTCTTGCTTCTTCCACCAAGCACCACTTTTCAGGACCTGCGAGTTCACTGGAGAGTCACGAACGGATCCTTGAAACCAGACGCCTGCCCTGCGAGTCACCCTTTCCATGAAACTAGTCTTTTCCCCCGATTGTGTTCGCAAAGCAACCATTTGTGGTTTCGAGGGCCGAGTGCTGTACAAGGTCACCACGGCCTGTGAATCTATCTGGTCACGGCGGACATCGACCATATGGAAGGGTAAACCATCCTCGCCACGGGTGTCTTATTCACGACGACTCCAGATGTGATACGGACAACTTCTTTCGTCTCGCGGAGATCGAATGGTGCGCCCTGAGTTCCTCGCGCCTACGATGGTTTGGAAACGCGGGCAGTGCCATCAGCCTGGGAGTGGGGGAAGTGGACGAACAATTTATCCCGTCGACAGGAATACTCCGTAGGTGTGTAGGCGCTTTCAGCTGTCAACTTGAATGTGTCTTACATGACCTGTGCTCTCGCAGAAGGCGCACTTTACCGCACCTTGTAGACGAACATATTCATGGACCCCAGAACTGTGGGTCTGCACCGTGCGCGCTTTGTCCCCTTGTCGTCAAATTTGGTCAAACTTTCGCCCTTTAGCTCTACCGTGAAGGACGATCTTCCAAAAAGGACCGGGTTTCTTCGGCTTAAAGGGACACAGAGGAGACCTAGAGGTGGACCTTTTGTCTCGAGATCTATGCGACAGCAAATGCTTGTCGTGCACTGAATACGAGCTCGAGTTACTCAGAGCGAGATACATCACTCAATTCAGCCATGCTGGATGTCATTGTGATGACGTTTATCTACTGCGAAAAGTTGAGGCGGGAAAGGGAGAAGGATACGGGGCATGATATGCTATTCGACTTCTGATATCTCTAAGATCGTGTAAAAATTTCTGTACGTACTCCTGTGTTTTCTGTTTTCCGCAAGTGCCATTAAAGTTGGTCAGGATTCGGATCAGTCCGTACATAGGTGTCTCCTCAGACGCCAGACACCTACAACTTTAATATCCGGCTTTGCGAGCACTTTCTCTTTGTCAGCGCTTTGACGCCTCAGGGGTCGGCGCTTGGCCATACACTGCATCCACAGGAAAACAAGGTAAGGGAAACAGGTTGTTCTGACAGCGATACTGCAATGGACCAGCCGTGCGTAGGGCGCGAGGCAAAAAGGCGTTGTTTGCCTTTCAACCGGCCACGTTAATCTTGCCAGTCAAGTAGACCCAACACGTCCATGCCGCCCGAGGCGATGATTTAAATCGTCCCTGTCAAACAGACGGGGCCCATCTCGCTGTTCCTTGCTTTCGGGTTCCGAGCGCTATTTTCTCAGGTCCACTGACTCAAGTATAGCACAACAGTGGTATGCACGAGCGGCAAGATATCGACTGCGGAAACATTCAAAATAACGGGCGCCTCCCATGTCATGGAAAGTGTTCTCGGACTTCTGACCTCCCTCTACTAGCGAGCTTTCTGGCGTCTCGCCGTTTCCCATGGCGGGCGGTAGAAGCAGATGCCTTCGGAAAGCACCGTCTCTGGCAATTTTGGATGGGACAGTACGTGAGTCTGAGCGTTTCTCTGCCTTCCAGACTCATGTTTTCAACGAGGAAGGGCTCCATGGAAGCGCTGTCAACGGACCTTTGAAGCAAATACGGACAAAATCTATCAAATTCTTGCCGACATCTCGCCCATCTGCGAACATCAGCTGATTGTCCTTCGTCAATCGGCCACGTAAAGTATGTTTTCACTTCGCAGATCTCCAGAGCGAGCGCCCGGTGCTTTGAAAATCCCTCGAACCAGTGTCCAATCCTCGCGTTACTGACCACTTTGATAATTTCCTTAGATCCGTATCAACGGAAGAGGGCCTTCCATTCGTCCTGTGATGGAATAAGTGCGACCAATCGTCTACCTTTCTCTAAGAACATCTTCTCATCCTCAGGGTCTGACTATCTTTTTAGATTTTCCCTCAATCGATGGGACATCACTGTAAAGCGTACATTTGTCATCGCGCAGGAGAGTTTTCTATAAAATGGCAACGGATTCGCAGAGACAAGACCATCATACTCTGACATCTGCATCATGCCTCAACTGTCACCACTCGAACATTCTCTCCTGCGGTCTGGTTTCCAAGTTGTAGACCAGAACGCCGATATCCTGGCCTTACCCAAGGATTATAAGCCGCAGTTGCCAGCCGCCGTCGCGAACTTAAGGTCCGCCGCCGCCAAGACCCCGTCTTCAGACTATGTGTCGGTCGGCGATAATACAATATACACTGGAGGAGAGGACACGCTTACCGCCTTACGCTTTTATTTCACCGACAAAGAGTGCTATAACCTTGTTGGGATGCAGATCGGCTATCCAAACAACGTCTGGACGAAGATCATGGGGAAAGAGACCCAGTATACTGAAAACTGGAATCGTCAGGATGGCGAAAAGATCACATTTACGTCCAGTATGCTCCTAAGGCTCCTCGTCCTGAACATAGCTGATACAGATTTTGTCCACAGCGTTGTCACTGACAGGCGATGGACGTGTGACCCGCGTCAGGCTCAATAGCTCCACCAGAGGTCCGAGCAACTTCGGATTGAACGGGAATAGTGTTGTCACCACCACCTACGATGCCAACTTCCCGCCACTCGTCGATCTTCAGGCTTATTACAGTCTGTATCCTTCCTCCTGCTATCACCCTGTGGTTGCTGATGGTCACTCAGATTCGGAGTGCATTATCTGGCTACAATACATTGGTAATCTTCCGTTATGTCACATCATTCTGCAAGCTAACGCTGCGCAGGGAAATATACCAAGCAAGCGAATAACAACGGGGGAGGTGGTACTGGAAATCTTACCTTGGTGCCGAGGCCTTCCAGCATGCGCCTGGAAGAGCAGCTAGCTCGAGAGGTTACAGGCGATATAGAATCCGACAATTGGGAAAAGCTCTTTGATGCCAAGGTCGCAGCAGGCGAAGATGTGAGCAAGGCACTCACGCGCCTCGAAGAGAAGGACGAAGCCAGCGCATGGACCAAGTACTACAATCGTACGAAAAAGCAAACCGTCTACGTCTGTTCCCAATCCGGTGGCCAAATTTATATCTGGACCAGAGACGTCGGCACTACCGGTGAGCTTCCATTCATCCCACTGACTAGTATGCGCTGACTACGCCACCCTCATTCCGCTGACTTCAGACGCACCCGAGCACGTTACCCAGATTGGCTACAAAGGAGCTGCGTTACTTGTCGCGACGGAGTGGAGCTTAACTGGAACGTTTAGCAAGAACGACGTCACGCAGACCACCCTCGCTTATAAGTCATGGTTCACCAAGTACGTCAAAGATAGCACTGGCGAGATCAAGAACAAATCCGACCAAGCGTTGCGAGATGCACTGGCAGGTGCTGGAGTCATAGCCAAGACAGGTGTATTGAAGGTTTACTACTCCGGTGCTCCACTGGCTACTGGTGCGAAGTGAGTTTTCCGTGCCTCGTTGTCTTCCGTTTAATCGACAATTCCGTGCTATGGCAGTATCATCAACTCATTCACATGCGGTGTTTGGGCCATTCTAGCTTGCGAGAAATTCGTCAAGGGATTGGTGCCAAAGCCATATCTCGTCGTCGACACCCTCAACTTCGATCAGAAA
Source organism: Leucogyrophana mollusca (assembly GCA_021014945.1). Classification (NCBI taxonomy): domain Eukaryota; kingdom Fungi; phylum Basidiomycota; class Agaricomycetes; order Boletales; genus Leucogyrophana; species Leucogyrophana mollusca. The sequence continues at coordinate 42,900 of MU266523.1, read as the reverse complement.
TCCGACTGGGTTAAGCTTCTGGTGGAAGGCACTGATGATGTCTTCCTGGGCGCTGAAGGGGGAACTGATGTCATCCCAAAGCCAGGCATGGGTTCATCCAACTTCCAACTTTCGTGACTCACAGTGAAATCCAAACTTAGGTGGTTATGTGTATCCCCACACGGACGAAGCCACTGCGAACGAGGTCACTGTTTTCTTGAAGATAAACATCTTCTTGGAATCTTGTACCACTCGAAGAGCCTGGGCGTCCTTAGACAAGGATAATAAGCGTACGTCGAATCGACCATGTGCTATGACAGTATATTGACTCTGGAAAAGTTCTCGCTGTCTTCGGATATGTTGCAACGGCGAACAGCAATGAAACCGCTTCGGTGGGTATCACAGTGTTGCAGACTGATCAGCCACAGGCCCAGAGCGAACTCTCGATACTCAAGGCGGTATCTGAGGTTGGCTCGACTTCGGAGCCATCCGCGATCGCCGCAGTCCGTCAGACCGACGAGGAGAATGCGTTACAGAAGGTTTCAGTGTTGATTGGAAAATACGCCTGAGGGTTGAAGGGTCTTGCTGGTTTCAAATGATTATTATATGGGGAGTGTAGGACGTTGTGTTGTACTATCTATCCACCAGCCAAACGAACAAGAATTTCAGGCTCTGGACTAAGAATACGGCACAGTAGATGTCAAAGTCTCCTTTGGTTGATCACTAACTCCTGATACTGAGGCTTCATCCTGAACTCCTCACTCATATCTTTTCGTCCAGCAAGGCCACCGAGTGACTTCGGTCCAAGGTCGTACTGGGTCTGCTGACAGGCCACCAGCAAAAGTAAAGCTTCCTTACTTGGACTCAAAAGGGAATGGTCGGTTTGAACTTGCTTCTGAATCCCATATTTCCACAACGCACAAGTAATGGAGATTGAGTGGGGATGAGATAAAACCTGGCAGGGCTAGCTGGTATAAAGCCGTTTACATTAATTGTACAACCTCAAATCCCCCATTTGCTTTCGCAACTACGAATCGACCCATTCCCTCATCAAAATCCACCTTTTCTCCACTTACCATACTATCCCCATCGCCATCCAGCTCATATATAGGCTTACCCGTTTCAAAAGCAGGCCCAAATTGCATCTCACACGGAGGCATGATGAGCAGGCTGGGCGTGCATAGTCTCATTTCCTGACCGATAACGCATAACCCACGCCCAGCAGGCCCAAAACAAATGTCCGTGCAACTTTGAGCCGCGTATCCATGCTCCCGATCGCCGAGGATTCCAGGAACGAAAGTCGAGAGCCGTGCGAGGCCGTATGGGAATGGACACGTATCGGTGAGGTCATTACTTATATGTGGTATCAGCATGGACATCGACACTCTCGCAGGTTTGGTCTTCGGACGAGCTGCTATGGTGATGGATAATGGTGCTTCCTGAGATGCAGGGTATGAAGGAACCGCCGCATCGGACGGTCCACGGGCGACGCAGGTTGAGAATGCGATGGGACGACTGATTGGCTCCTGGAACATGAATACTCGGACGTGCTCGATCACCCCCTGTCCATGGACTGGCACGGAGGGAACCGGAAATACGCTGATGGCACACTCCCATGCAACAAGGATGTGTTGTGAAAATAGTACGTAACCGACGAAAGTACCAAACTGTGGTCACACGTTTGAGTGCTCTGATGTAGTGATGGGGCTAAAACTCACCAGATCGGGGACGCACGGGAGAAGTACGGTACCAGTCGTTTGTGCATGCCAGTCAAGCAGCTCCAGGCCGCCGCCGTCTTGCTCAGCCGTGGTGTCCACGAGAAGCAGGTGGTCAGTGATGCCAGCAACGACACCTGGCACGCGGGAGTATTCGCAGAGACTGCGGAAGGGAAGCTTCGAGCCGAGGGACAGAACTGTGGCAAACCCGTTTTCCCTGCCACGTATCAGTTCCCTGAATGGACAACACAAAGAAAGCCTCACTCGTGCCGAGGACCAACAGCAATGACGTCCGAGCCCCCCGAATCTTTGAAAATCTTACACATACCTTCGCCGGGGGATGACCACTCGGCTATCCTTCTCACCCCGGGCGAGACGCTGTCCCCAGATCCGCCACCGATGTCCCAGCAAACGACTCTATTCGCATGTACGGTCAACACTTGCGCCCCGCCCTGGATTAAAACCACTTGATCTACAGGGTCACTTTTGCGCGAACTTGCAGCATGGACCTGTGGCGAAAGTCGTGGCCATTTGCGCTGTAGATATAATGCGCGTAGAGTGCGGTACTCGAGCTCCTCAGAATGAAGTACAGATAACGAGTGTGAGGGACCGGGTATCGGCAGGTTGCGTGCGAGGACCTCTGTGCAAAACTTGGCGTACCAAATGCACCGTAGTCCGGTCAGGAAATAGTATCGTTTGGAGGTCTATAGCAATAAGATACGTGTGAGAAGATAAACGATTACTTTCAATCACAAGAGTCATACCTGTCGCAGGCTCAAAATCGTAGAAACAGATGAAGTTTGCAATACCTGTATGAGAACATCGTCCACAAGCCCGTCCAGGCTAGCTGGAGGGAATAACACTTGAGGCATTGGGATGATGAGGTTGTTCGACACGACTAGGTGGGTTTGTGCCTCGACAAATGACCCACGAGAAGCGGGAAAATGCTGAAGAGAAACAGAATCTGCTCCAAAATTATGCTCGATGCTTCAAGCAGAGCGACAGAGAGGTATATATAGAGATTAGTCGAGAGACACCATGCGAATACACCTTGAACATCGCGATGACCAGCCGCAATCGAGGGCAGTTTTGATTCAGCCTGGGATCGACCCGGAATCAGGCCGCCACGGTGTTGGTGAAGGCATATGCATCCGAATTCCGACCACGCTCTGACCATTTTGATCTTGATTTCACGTGACCTTGTCGCGTCGGTTGACGATGCCGTTCATTCACAGGTGATGTGGCTGAGAATCAGCAGGGGGCCGATAAACAGGGGTAATTCCACAACTGAAAAGTGGAATGCTGCCGGAGGCCAGGTCTATCGCGTGTGCGATCCAGTATTAATTCAGTTGCAGTCTGGTGATTAGAAAAATGGCCCGGCGAAAGAATAGAATAATTTACCCTGGGTTATGATGTCAGGGTAGCGTGAAGCTGGAATAAATGGTGGACAGTCACCTCGGATTGCGCAACCTATTACGTCCTTCGAAACCTGTGCAAAGTACCCATGAGCGAGTTTTGGACCTTCACACTGAGTAGATCTATAGGAACCTCGGCGGCGGAAGCGTGTACAGTTTTGTAATTTGAAATCTATAGCTCGATCACCGGGAAGGTAAAACAAATGGTCCACTGGGACTACCTAAATCTTACACCGCCCGTCAATATGTGTTGCAGAACCATGTACAGAGGGTCGTGACTCACCCCGTTACAGAAGGCTGGCAGGATTTGATGACGGTGAAGCACGGCTGGGTTTTATCATCGACTGGAGACATGCGCATCACTCATCGCCTAACTAAGTCCCCCACTGAGTTGGGCAAAAGTGACCCCTCGGCAAAGACAGAGAAACCAATGATACTAAAATGTCCGAAGGGAAATAGTTTGAGAGGTTTGCACGCTGTCTTCGGCGAAAGGAGATCCGCGACTTGTGGAAGAGCAAAATTAGCCATCAACTGAGTCCTAAAACTCTGTTCGACAGGTGACGTAGAGAAAGCGGTGATGCCCTGCGCAAAGAGGTATTGAAGAGAGCCTCTTGATACGTTGAGAATTGACTTGCTGAGTGAGCCAAGCTCCCGCGGACTTCTTCAATTTGAGCTGGTCTTTACCGGCCGCGGCGAGAAACAAACGGTTGTACGGCCGGAAGTTGATATATGATCTAGACGAAGACAGCGATGTGAAGGCGCACAGCGATTTTACGTGTAGATATCGCAGGAGCCTAGATGATAAGATTGGGTTTGTTGCCCTTGTCGTCGGGAACTTCGAGAACATGACGCAAGTTAAGAATTGTGCTCACATGACGTTCGATAGTGTGTTCCTGCGAACGCATCCGTATCGAGGTTCTCATGTCTGGAACGACATGACCCTTTCAGGACAGGAAGCCATCTAGAGTGCACTCGTCTTCGGCGACTTTTAACCTTGGCATTAAACCCTCCCAGGCTTCTTTTCGAATGTGGACGTGAAGGCTAAACCCTTCGCCACAAGGCTAGTCGGGTTGCACGGTCTGGAGGTGCAACACGTAAAACATGGCTGTACCAACCTCTGTTGCAAGGGAGTGCCCACAACGCACTGGAAACCTCGGATATTTGGATACGTGGATGGATAATTGAAAGGGCCCGGCGAACGTGGGGGTCGTCTCAGTAAGTCCGATGTAGCAATGGAAAATCCGACTTGCTGTCTTGGTTGTCAGCGAGGCACTTGGCGTATCGGAAAAATGTGTAGGGTCAAAAGGTGTCGGCGCATCTACCTAGCACCCTGAAACAGACCTGGGGACTTGGCACGCGGATCACTGCTATATGGAACAAGTCCAGAGTGCAATCTCGACGATCGCGCTCTCCTTGATCGGCAAAAGGGCTTTCACGGCAGTCAGCCACACGGCCAGCCTTCTGCCGCTCTCCATCCTGTGGGACAGAAAAGTCAGCGGTTCAGAGGCAAATCCGCATGCTCTAGAGCCCCACATGACCGTCGGATGAGACTGGACAATGAGGGTTCTCGCTCACAGACTCAGAGTCTACTGGGCTTAGTGGGCACGTCATTTAGTGGATGCCGCAGAAATAGCATGCCTAGCCCAGACTGGATACGGCTTGAGCGTCACAGCTGGACGTTCATTGGTTGATTCCTTCAAGGGAAAGGGCCTTGACTCACCTTTCGATCGTAAGTTCGGCAACATAAGGGAATGAAGTATGAACTACACATGATTTGCGTGGCGCACGTAGTTCTGGTTTCAATACGCCATGTGTGGGTCCATGTTGATTCTGAGCGGGCCAACGAACTGGTATGGGCGGGATCAAATGGGGGTGCAAAGTATATACCCAATATGATAACGACAAGTCTCTATGTTCGACCTGAGATCCATTAAAATATGTGACTGAGTAGCTAAATAGACACCACCTGGGGCTAGTTCAAGTGTGCTACCAGTATTAAATCCAATTGGCAAACCACTGAAGCACTGGATGGGAACCAACAAAACGAAAGGAACCAAAAGACCACGGAGAATAGGAAGGATGCCATGGTATGAATATAGGTATGCAGTGTGTCTATAGATGCGATGCGATAATGAGGTGACGGCGGAATATGCAAGGTTGCTCGGTGGTGTGTGCCGTGATAAGTTGCCAATGCAAGGTCTACAATAGTCCCCAACGAAAAGAGAAAGGAGATGCGGCCTTAAGCCTGGAATTTTGTTTTCTACACGACAGATTCCTCTTCAGTGACGCGCTAGTGACGCAAGGCAGAATATACTTACGGATTTTCGCATCATCAACGGTGATGATGACCCTGGTGCATTCGGGTTATGGGGGGGCTAAAACAAATTCCCGAAAAGGACACCTGTAAGCGTAAACTTCGGAGGGATACCTGAGCAAAACCTACAGGGTTCATGTAGGCGGGAATTGGTGGTGGTTGCTGAGGAAATGATGCAGCAGTTTTTGACAGGACCTTTTTGAGCTGAAAAGACGCGTTCAGCGCCTATGCCAGACGGCGAGACACGGGAAAGTGCACACCTTGGCTTCGCTCTCCGCTGCACGTTGGGCATACATATTGGGATGTAGCGAAACGCTGTCCATACTCTTCGCTTGTGGTAGCGATGACAGAGAACAGGATAAACTAGGAAGGGCGACGAGTTTGTCTGCCCGTACGTTTGAAGAATTCGAAGGCTGAAGGGTGGTCATGGCGAAAGGACAAAGAGTTCAGAGGTCCGAGTGATGGTATGGAGCGTCTCCGAGAGAGATAAAGGTGTCCTAGATAAATGAAAGGCGAAAAGGCCACAGAACAAAGAGCTCGAGTGCACTGAGCACGGAGGGTAAAGAAAGAAAAGTGTGGCGTTCGTGATAGTACTTATAACACTTAGCCGGATTCATTTCCCGCGCGATGCCGTTCCTCACAAGTCACGCCTGCCTCGCTGCGCAAACGGGGGAGTTTATTCCAAGGTTATTCTCATAAACTGTTCTCATAACGATGTGCCCATGGATCTACGATGAGATGCGCCATGCATGGACCTTATTTTCGGATCCAATGCAGAAGACTGGTCCAGGGCCCTGGGATTCTTGACTGGTGCAGCCATATCCTGTTCCGAATGATAAGGGCGCACCATGAGCCCTACTACCTTTTTAGTTGACTTCCAAAGCCTCCAGTTCCTTTGCCTCCCTGGCGATTGTACTCAGGCTACCCGTCAAATCGCCTCGCGTAATTTTGGGGACCTTTCATCAATATTCGTTCCGGTCGTCCATACATAGTTGTAAGCGTTCGCGGCATGCCATGATATGCTGCTGAAACTGCAGTTCGACTATCCTTCTTCTGGTCACCGATGTTGCCCCCTCACGCGCGGTGTCCTAGGATCTCAGCCTGCATCATGTCCTTTGTTTGCGTGTCTCATCCCCCATTCTGTTCTTCCGTCCCCCTTCTTGTTTTCCCAGAAACGCGGATACTTCACTGAGTTTTGCTCATGGCACCTTGGGAGTGACGACCCCTCAGGACTACATTCGGTGTGTGCTTCATCTTCTCTTGAGGCTATCTTGACTCAGAACACAATCTTATCTATTTTCAAAAGCAAATCAACTGCTCCGGCCGCTTAACAAGCGCTATACGAAGCTCGCCGTGTCACCAAATCTACGGCCTTCCCCGGATTGATAGATACCCTGTGTCTGTGTGACCATCGTCAAGCGCTCCGTCGACAGTTTTACCGCGGGCAAACAGTCATCTCACATCGAGCTTCCCTCATCGAAGTCGACCGGCGGCCCGACCTGACAGTAATCTGACATCATCTGATCACTCTCATTAACTGATCACGGTTCCTCGGTTAACACGATCACACCATCCTCTTGCTGTCCTCGAAGAGGACAGTCCAGGTACTCTCGTTTCTCCGTATGTGCCTCTCGTTTTCGTTGGGGACTTCACAAAGCCTGGTCACAGTCACATGTTCAAATCGTGGGCACAGACCGTTGTCCAATGCTTCTCGGCTTATCCCGGGGGAGCGTTCGTGTGCTTACTATCCATGTTTCAAAAGTCGCGCTCGTAAGACTACAGCAGATCTTTCCCATGCGATAAGCATGATTTCCTTTGGTGGACCGGCACCGAACGTGGGTGTCGGTCCTCTTGAATAACTTGACAGCAACCTTCTCAATCAGAGCTGTCTAATTTTAGTAGTCTACTTCAGCTGGTGCAGGGATGTCTAGAACTCGTGGTGGTTTTACGAGAGGCGGAACCGCGATTTCAGTATTGTTCCGCCTCGATATGTCCCACTGCTGTGCTTATCGAGGCTTCCCCGCTGCCCCTGAGCAAGCGAGGCAAACGCGTGCTTGCGCTGGCGGGGTGCTTGTCACATGTTTCTTCCCACCAATCGCGACCTTGCGTGCGGGTGAATGCGCAGATACTGTTATAAGTATACAACAATTGAACACCGATTGGCTGACCACCTTCGACCTTCACGGAGTCGAACTTTCTCTATTCTTGTCAGTAACATCTGCCTATCTGGAGCATGTACTTTTCAATCACCGGCGAAGCTCAAGCTCCATCACCTCGATCGGGTCAATCAGCTACGTAAGAGCAGAGTGCGTGCAAGTTCCCCGTAACGACGCCACCGATCAATCGACCGCCTGTACACCATCATATACGGGCAGACGTTGGCATGCCTCTGCCCAATCAATACTGCCTTGGACGAGTTCCGTGACCACCGCGATCACGTCGTCGATGGGTCCAATGAGTTGATCCGTTGTATCTCGCTCACTATAAATGAAAACGGACATCAGAAAAAACATAACTGAATGATGAGAACAAGGAAACGGCCCGCTTGAAGCGGACCGCCCCTGGATAAAGGAAACAAACGTACCGTAGAGTCATGGTTTTGTTAGCCACAGCTGTTGGGTGATAAAGTTATCGCGAAATAGTACATGCTGTTGTCAGCTTCTCCTCGGAGATGCTCAAACAGAGTTTACTCACAAGCGAAGTCGAGTGTGACGCCGAATGGCGTTCCCAACTCGTCGTTGCGGGCATAGCGCTTACCGATGGAGGTATTCGAGTCATCCACACGAGAGAAGATACCAGCTTTCCGCAGTTTGGACGCTGAAGGTGAAGTTAAGTATCATTTTGTCAATACTTCTTTCGGGGCGCAAGGGGTAGTCAGTCACGCACAAACTTCTTGCACAAGAGGATTAAATTCCTCTTTAGCGCTCAAAGGGACGATCAAAACTTTCGTGGGAGCAACGACAGGGGGAAGAGAAAGAACCTTATGAGGAAGAACGGTGAGCCAAGGCATCGATGCTGATCAAACCAGAACTTACACCACGCTCCACATCTTGCTCTCTGCTCCAGAAACTATGCTCAAGGAGCGAATAAAGAATACGGCCAAAACCGAACGATGGTTCGATGACGTTCGGGGTAAATTCGCGAGCTATTTGACAGTATTATTGGCAATCAGGACTTTCGGACCACGAAAAACTATTTACTCACTGGATTGCTTGAATGTCTTTCGTTCGATAGTGAGAATATCGGGTGTCAGCGTGAATTCCTTCCCTTCGGCGGAGATGGTCGTCGAGCTTTGAGAGCAAAGAAATAAGTTTCAAAGAGTACCATAGAGGATAGTGGCATGAGTTACCCTTGAATAAGTTCCCCTTTGAGCTTGACCAATTGTGACTCGTCCATCTCGCCAACTACCTTTTGTAGCAGCCCAGCGTCTCTCCCAAAGGTTTTTCCAATGACTTTCTTGTTGAACTCGGGGACCTCTTTTTCTGTGACAATAGGCTCCTTCAGCGCCTGCCTTACGACAAGTGCGTGGCCAGTTCTTGCTGAATGCACCGACAAGTCGTATGCGGCACGGTCAGCACAACCAACACATTCCGTCCAACCCGACGAATTATGGATCTCAGCATCCCAGCAATCCGTTGCGTAGTGTGCCATTTCATTTGCCATGTGCTGACGGAATCGCAGGCGCTCCGGGTTGATGCCGATCTTGATGAGGTAGAGGTTGATCCGCGCGAGGAAGTATCCGAGCGTCTCGTTCGCAACAATACCCTTATCAACGGCTTCTCCGATAGACATCCGCGTTACTTCTGTGCTCCCACTGACCTGCACGTGTCGGTCCAGGAAGCTTAGGACGATGTCTCGCACCTCATGGAATCGATCGTGTCTTTTGTCGTCAGGGTCCACGAAATGTTCTATCTCACCCATCGAAAACTCGCGGACGCGAAGGAGACCAGCGCGTGGGGAGATCTCATTTCGGAACGATCGGCCGATTTGAGCAGAAGCGAACGGGACTCGGCCATTATTGAATTCTAAGAGGCGAGAAAAGTTAAGAAAATGACCTTGAGCGGTTTCTGGACGAAGAAAACTGCAAAACGGGTAAGCGAGGGAGAATGCGGCTCTAACCGAGAGAGCTACCCGGGGTGTTGACCAGTCGGGCCGATGCTACTTGCGAACATGAGATTGAACTGTTGGGGTTCACCCACTTCGTTATCGGTATCTGGGTTCCTCAGATCATGTTTTCGGCATAACTCGCCCAATTCCGGGCCAGAGAAGTTGTCGAGCTGACAAGGGTTGAGTCCAGTGGCAAAGACGTGGAGCCTCTGCATACCTGAGCTAGAATGACCTCGTATTCTTTCACTTTCTCGTCCGCCAGTTGTATAGCAGTGGTTTTGATCTTTTTCTTCCTCTTTTTATCTTTGTCATCAGGAGGCTGAGCAGCGAGCCCACGCGCCTCTTTGTCCCCAGCTAGGCGAGCCTCGAGCACGTTTTTTACAAGGTGATCCGCGCGAAGAACATCGCCGGTCTTGATATCCTTTACCATCCAATCTGCGAATCGGGCTACGTGACCAGAAGTCTCGAAGACTGGAGCGGGAGTCATGATGGTTGTATCAAGTTCTAGCATGTGGTCCTCTACGATGAAGTGTTTTCGCCATTCCGCAAAGAGATTGGCTTGCAAGGACGAGCCAGGTGGACCATAGTCATAAAGCCCAGCAACACCTGTGGAACAAGAAGTCTACATTGCTACATCATCAACGAAAACCCGGTCACGTACCACCATAGATCTCGAAAGCCGGTGCATAGAAAAATCTGCGGTTCAGAAGCGCTTCAAGGCGCACCTTATCGAACGGATGCGCTGTCTTGTTGACTTTGGACATGTCGGAATGATTGAATCGTATCGACAAAGATCTAGCGCCAGATAATGAAGGATATATACAAGGTCTTCGTGGAAGGCCCAATCTGACTCGCATCCAGCGTTAAGTCACGTCGATCTCTGAGTCAGACTGAGATAATCTGCTAGAGTGAATTTATCAGGAAAAATCTATACTCGGTGCTTTGGACGTGCCCTTTTCCGCCGCTGAGAAACTCACTGTTAAAAATGTTGTCAAAAATCTACAGCAAAGCCGAAAAGTCAGAACTTTGCTGCAATGCAGTATGTAAAATTTCAAGTGTGCTGTTGCTGCATGAATTTGAATGGCCGAACTGCGCTTGCTTCAACCCCCGCCTCCCAGCTCCTACAGTCGCAGTGCACTGTCACTGGAGTGTTGGTCCTGAAGTCAAGGTGCTTCAAGAGCTCCGATAATATATGGACTGGAAAGATTTCATGATCCCGATTTCTCCCTTGCTCTTACACTGGTGGTCCACCCGTGGGCCGTGGTTGTTATGTTTCCATCGTGATCAGCGCTCATGAGCCTGGCCCTGATCACAGGAACAAAAAAACATCCGGGTTCAAAATGAGACTGCAGGCGCCAAGCTGTTCTCGACCCCAAAAACATCAAAAGCACGCCTGTCGAGCGTGTGGTCGTGCAGACTTGTGGCGGGGTTTCGAGACTCCTTAACCACCAACATCACTTTCTTTTACTCTTGAACACAGGCTCACTTTCCTTGGAATCCGCCTCACCCATCAGATGCGAATCCACCCGGCCTCGCGACCTTCGGTGAGTGGAGCCCCCCACAGTCTAATTTTAACAGAGGGCCACGCACCTCGATTGCATACATACCTTCCCTCTGACCAGACTTCCCGTCTAACGATTCTAACGAACCTAATGTCCTATTTTGAGCAGGGCGAAACTGCTTTCGTCGGTTTTAACATTCGCGTACCAGATCCTTATGCGCCTCAAGGGCGAAAGTTCTGGCCTTCGTTTGTCAATGCCATCCTAGCGACGGCCCTCTTCAGATGCTGGCACATCTTGATCTTCTTCGGCGCGTGGTCGACTGCGGTGTGCGTTATTAGCCACAACGTATACAGTCTTGCGTTGCAACCGACACTTATCACAGTGTGCGTTACATATGCCCATTGGAGGTTCACATGCTGATTATCCTATGCAGGTTTGGTACTGTATTGGGTTTTGTGATCTCATATAGGACGACGTCCAGCTTCGAACGTTATAATGACGGGAGAAAACTGTGGTCGCAAATTGTGCTCAACAGCCGCACATTTGCGCGCACTGTTTGGTTCCACATCCCTGGTAGCTATTCAGTGGTGTCCCTACAGCCACGATCACTCACCACTTGAATCAGACAATGCCATGCCACCCGCATCGATCGGCCCAGATACAACAGAGGATGATCTCAAAGCACGCACGCTGATCGAAAAGAAGACGATCATTAATCTTCTCGAAGCATATGCGGTCTCGATCAAACATTACCTTCGCGGAGAAGATGGGATCTTCTATACTGACCTCTACCCACTCATCAAGTTCCTACCGTCGTACGCGCTCCCCGCGAGCATACCGTCTGCTGTGGACCTACCTGGGGCTCTCCACGCTACACAATCGAATGGCAGTAGTAGCAACCATGGTCTTCCCGGTTCACCGCAGTCGGCCCACTTCCCATTGTCGAGTGCAAACCTCTCCAAGAGGCCTTCTGTCTCAGCTGTCGGGGACCGTCTGCCGCTTCCAACCACGACACGCAATACGACAATGACTTTCGTTGAACCGACCGTGCAGGTCAACGGGGAGTCTCGCGAGGGAAACACGCGTAGGGAGAAATTCTCCTCGGGTCCCAGCGACGATGCCTTCTTGTTTCCTGCACAGATGCCGCCCAAATATTCCGTCTTCGACCTTTTCCCCTTCTCTTTGCTCGTGCGTCTTCTAACTAAGAAAGGGCTGGAAGTCAAAGGGAGGAAAGCTGCGCGGATGAGAGCAATGCTGCGACAAAATCGTGGAGGAGGTTCGCATAACGTACCGCTTGAGATATCACTATACCTGGTCCGTATTAGTGTTCGACTTTGCGTGGAACCGGTACTGAGTCTCGTTTTAGAGTTCCTATATTTCCGCACTGCAGCAGCGCAAGACTGTCGAGGCCCCGACTATCAGTGAGTCCATAGCTTATGCAACAAGTTATACAGCGGCTGATAGCCATACAGGTCTCCTGCTCGCTACACTTAATCAGCTGGTGGACGCCCTTACTAACCTGGAGAGGATTCTTACAACACCCATTCCATTCTCGTACGCATTAGCTATCTCTCAGGGCTCCGTTCTCACCCGCTGTATAGATATTCCATCCACCTGTGGCTCGTAACACTTATTTACTGTCTAGCATTGGTACGGCATTCTGCTCGGATCCTTGCACCGACTCCCTACTGATATCGGCCTTTCGTGATAAATATAGCCATTCCAGATCTGGTCAGCATTGAAATGGTTGACGATACCAGCCACCGTCCTGGCGGTATGTGCTATCAAGCTTGGCCAATTCCACGCTTGATTGCTTATCATTCGGTCAGAGTTTCATTTTCTTCGGGTTCCTCGTTGCCGGCGAGGAGATAGAAAGTGGGTAATGCCTGAACTCTGTCTGAGATCGGGATCTGATGTCGTTTTGTGCGTGCACTTTTACTCATGTTCGTAGATCCCTTCGGTAAGGGTTGCGTTTTAGATTCATAGATAAGGCGGGTTCTGACATGATTCTCGCACAGGCTATGATAAAAATGACCTTGTAAGTCTCCGTGGACTACATTTTCATTGAGTCCTCCTCGGATGATAGGCTTCCTCTGACATATTTCAATTTCTTGAACTTAGAACATGGATCACTTCGTCCACAACATCATACGTAAGATCTCCGTCCGTGAATCGTATCGCTCGCTGGCTCACTCCTCTTCATCGTTCAGGCAAAGAACTTCGTGCGATCACCGCCATGCCCACTCCCGACCCTGGTACGTGGGCGTTTTCCTCGGACAACGACATGCTCTTCGCTTCCACGGGCGACGAAGAACGTATTTCCCCGACGGAGTGGGTTCAGAGGGGCGTTCCAAAAATGCAGGATGCTTTGTCAGTCTATTAACCGCGCGGACAAGAGCATTGTCACCGCCACCCTAGTACAACTTCCTCTGGACATTTCGGAATTTTGCAAACTATGATGTCGAGTTATGAATATCCACGTTCTTATTCTCCCGACTTCACGGCGAATATCTTAGATCGCGTCTTCTGTGAATAGTTCACTTATTGATCGATGAACACCTGAGGCTACTGGAGAAAATCCCTTCATGCGTACGATCCAACCCTCCTGTTCCTGGTGGGGAGGCCCGGGCCCCACCCGTGGCAATCACCTGTTAGTGGGCGCACTTCAGAAAGGGTTCGCCACCCTAAAACACACCTGGGCGATGGTTGAAGGGCACAGCCTAACCCAAGAGAGAACAAATGTTCGCGTACTTTCATTCCTGAGATTCAAGGGATATTTCGGGGCATTTGCATCCGAGTGCAACTGCCGTCTCGCAAGGTCGCTCCTTGCAGACTGATGATGGGTGCGGGAGCACGGAAGTAAGGAGCCACGAAAAATGGTCGGCTGCGTCGAGTATTCAAGGGCATCCAGGGGTATATCGGCAGCATTTGCATTGTTGGAGCTGTGATTGGGTGTCATGAGCTACCATGTATTAGCACATCCCGACGTCTCGGGCAAAATTCATCGGGGGCGAAACGGCATAATTTGAGAGCGGTTGTTGTTGTCTGTTGTAGTTTGTATGGCGACAGCCTCCATTCCTAACACACTGCCGAGCACATGCTCGGTTTGGGCTGGAACCGGCCGGCAACGTGCTACCACAACCGACATGGTCAGACAAAGTATTACACAGCAGGAAAACAGAGAAAGCTTGAAGTGCCTGTGTCAGATATTTGGAGCAGTGTATTTAATGAGGGAACTAGCTGTAGCGACCACGCCCAGAAGCACTCCAGGCGCAGTATGATCACAAGTGACTAGCGTATGGGATGAATTTTGAGCGGACTTGAAATTTATTGGAGCACCTCTGCATATTCGTGGATTGTCTAGAACTCTTGTTCCCTTCCCTTCTGTAATGCGCCTGTATTCATCTTTGTAGTCCGTTTGTGTTGTTATCGTGTACTCTCCATCTCCTTCGCCTTCACCATGTCTGAAGTTCAGGTCTCTCCCTCACAACATGTGAGTCAACGGATATATTGGCCTGCTGACGAAGGCTGAAGTGTCTGCTAACTCGCAGAATGACCGCTCGAATCTGAGTTTATTATCCTTGTCCATAGTAGCAGCCAGCGCATCGCCAATAGTCGTTGCACCGTCTGCGGACTCCACTGTACGACCTTCACAGGGTATGACTACGTGGAATCCCGAGTGCACAAGGTAGTTTACTCACCGCCGCCGATGCAGCTTCCCACAATAGCAATGGAACAAAACACCGTCGATTATCTTCTACGGGGAAGGCAAAGAGAAGGCTAAGCGATGCCCGCGATGCAGCCATCCGACCTTCGTGAGTGCTTATTCTGTCATTGGACGCCTATGATCTTCGCGAGAGGGCCGTAGTTGAATTCGGGAACTGTCGTTGTCTCCTAGTTTTAAGCCGCTTTCGTAAGGAATTTATGAGAGCGACGTATCTGACTTGTGGACCACAGATCATCCTCCTTACAGACGGCCGCTACCGCTCTGTCGTCCCTTGCAACATTGTCTCTTTCTTCTTCGCCTCCTACCAGTGTTTCCCAGCCTTCCGTGTCCTTGACGGCGTCTACCCAGGCAATGGACACCATTCCATCGCCTATTCCCATACCAGCGCTCCAGGTGGACAGCGACGCTGCCCTGCAGGCAGGAAGTCTTGAGAACGAGAGCTCAACCTCTCTTCCCGCAACTCAGAATATCATCAGCGCCAGCACTGGCGCTGTGTCGGGCGGCAGTATCCCTATCAATGGTCTAACGAAGAGCGGAAAGAAACGAGGGACTACGTTTACTTGCGAGAGTTGCTCAAAGGTTCGGCATACAACAAATTGCTGCTGTACCATTTTATACTAACATATGTCAACCAGGTCTACCGACATCCATCTTGCCTGATCAAACATCGCTGGGAGCATACTCCGCAGTGGCGAGAAGCCTCTAAGTTTGTGTTGAGCAAACATCAGCAAGTGCAATTACTAGAGGTACCTTCCGAAGTTCCTTCCCATGTCGGTCACGTACTAAATTTTCACTACTAGGCTGCAGCTATTTTGTCCCATTTATCACCATCATCCGCAAATGGGACGTCTCTGCCGGAAGATCGCTCCCTTTGGCCGTCTTTCCTTTCTGGAGGACAGCTGCCTCCGCCAGTGAATGGGAGCGAGCCTAATTCTTTGGGGGGAGCTGCTGTATCCCCCGCAGGCATCGGTGCTGTGCATCCGATATCCAGCTCCGTGCCCGCTACTTCCCTTCTAAGCTCTAGTCGGGCGACGTCCGCTGGCCCACGTCTTCACGACTACTCTGTCCCGCAAATGGTATCTGGTCCTGGTGGGATCACTCAACTCAGGCCAGGACTCCTTGGTGTCCCTACTGCACCATCTCCAGCGAACGACAACCCCGTTGTCGCGACGGCAGGGGCCGCTTCACCTACACCCGGCTCACGTCCAGTTCCTGTACCAAACGCAAGCAATACCGACGCGCACAACCTTCTTGCCTTCCGCTCTCAGAGTGTTCATTCTGAGTCCTGGGGTTCCCCGTTATCCCCCTCGCATTACGATATCGCATCGTTCTCGTCCGTGGCCTCACATGGATTATCGCGCTCGTACGCCCCATCCGATGTGGGTTGGTCTCTCCCTCGTTCTTCGATACGGTCTGTTTCCGCGTCGTCTCGATCGCGCTCTGCTTCGGAGAGCAAGAGTGACGACGAAGGGGAGCTAGTCGACGTGGATGACAGTGCTGGACAGAATCCGCATGTGTACGGATTCAACTCGAGAGGCCGCGTAAGCTCTGCGCGGTTTGCGTGGAAGACTGAAGAAGAGGATGCAGTCCTCGGGTTCAGCGTGCGGGAAGAAGACGAGGATGAGGCTAAGGCGACCCACGCAAGGACCAGCGGGGAAGAAGAGTGGGACGGCATGGACATGGATATGGAAATGGACTGATGCGACTTCTTGAAACACTGCTGCATCAGCCGATGCGCACTGGAGAACGCGACCGAACAAGCAAACAACACAATACAACGGAACTCCAATGAACGATCTCATCAACAACGACCTTCCTGTGCCCTCCTCTGGTGAGGCCACCTATCTTGTACTTATTTATCATTCAGTTTATACTGCACCTCACTTTCATTGGGCTTTTGTCTTCCTTTTTCTTCGTCCCTTCGTATATTCTTCGAAACATGCGATTCGTCCGCATCTTTCTTGGACTTGTCCATTGTATAATCACTGTATCATTATTCATCGTAACTTGTGGATCGTACTGTCAGAATGAAGGAATTCGTGCACTCTCATAACTTGTACCGAGCAATGGATGGTTAATCAATTGGAATTGAACTTTCTCCAAGCATGTCGGTATAGAATAACGATCGCCTCAGCAGTCCAACATACATTCAGCGGGTGGCCTTCGCATTATATACACGCTCATTGCCTGCCCATAAATAAGTTCAGTGTGCTTAATTACTCCCTTCATTGTTGCTTGCCGGAGGCAGCCTTTGCGGCAATGCGATCCGCAGCAACTAAATTATCTGAAATGTCTTGGCCCAGTCGAATGACGATCAGGGTGGGTATAACTATCCAGAGTCTGTAACAGAGCACATATAAGCACACCTGAAACGACTGCATAGCACAAATACAAACCCGTTAGGGATGATCCAGTAGAGGACCAAATCACTGATAGTGTTGTGGCCGATGGCACACCCTCCGCAGTAATATTCTTGCGCCCAGTAGAGTACTGTCTTGGACAGTGTCATTACTGCCGCCGCAAACCCAATCAACGGAGCGGGTGACCAGCCAGACACGTGAGCCAGGTACAGATATGCCAAGTTCATGAACGTCTCCACGACGTTCAGGAGAGCTGTAATGTATGTCAAGCCAGAGCCCCCGTTACGTCAGAGTGACATTCGCCTACATTGTGCATTTGTGAACCCATCCCCGCTTTCGAGTGCTTTCACACCATATACCTGTGCGAACAGCAACAGTGAGCTCTCCCACTTTGTGGGTAGGGTTCCGTCAAAGACGTACGTAGTCGATCTCCTGATAAATTTCATAGGGTTTCCATATCCAATGGAGGTCTCCACCGACCATGGAGCGTGGTCTACATGCTAAAGAGTCAATATAATGATCGGGCAGAACGCGTCGAGCACACTGACCGCATGAAGCAGTATCCCACATCCCAGGCAATCACGGGAGCTGCGTTTCAAGGTCAGTTATTCCGCCTCCTGTAGCCATCATGATGCAGACATACCGGTTACGAGGAACCATAATGAAATCCAAGTGTGGGTCTTGACGGCCATTACTGTTGTACGATGATGTGGTTTGAGGGAAACCACCGTTGGCCTTTAGTGTAGCGACGGATTTGTGGAACGAGAATAGGCTAACCGTGGGAGCAGCTGCTTTCTGTAGGCGCCTTGGCCGTCGGAAGCAAGTCCTCACTATAGACCGACGGAAGTAAAGTCGAAGTCGAGCGCAGCGGCTTGATCATTCGTCCTTCTGGTGATGGTTCTCTAGGATCGAATTCTTCTACAAATCGGGTTCTCTTTCTCTTTGGGGCTCGTTCATCGTTTCCAATGCTTTCCAGGCGGGAAGAATGTGCGGCTGAGAACATTGGCGCGATCATCTTACGCGAAGCGATGGCGAGGCTGAGGCGGAGCGGCGGAAAGGTTTGGATGGGTGAGACGCTCTTTGAGGTAAAGATATTGGTCGTGCACTTGCGGCGGAACGTGGAACCACTGCACAAAAAGCATGGTCGTCCTCGAGGCGCAAACGCGTCTTTAAACAAAGGGAACTGAACAATAACGTCGCGGTGGCACATCCCTTTCAAGTCCAACCGTTACCAGGACAGGGCCGGGCAGACAGGGCTAGGGCACGGTCCACGGCGAGGGCCTCCTTACCCTCGCATTCTCCCGTTATGCAGAACAAGTCCCCGTCAACTCTGTGGCGAGGTCCGCCGTTCGCGATATCTTCCATCACAAATCAAGCTTACAGGTTGAAGCAGCAGTCTGAGTGTTGTTCGGTTCCGTCAACAGCCAAACATGCCCTCATGTATCGGTTGCGGGAGCCGACGCGATTGGATGCTCGTTGGTTCATTGCGGACACATCATCATCATCGGCACCCCAATCGCATCGGTATCAAAGGTGGGTGGTAATATCATACAACATCCAGAGACCCAAACTCATAGCGACCGCGTGCATTGCTTGTGTGCTGATCTGCAATGTTTTCTTCATGTGATGACATCAAATAGCGGTGAGTGTTTTAATATGATTTGATATGATTTGAGCATTCGACCCGCTGTGTATCCGAATTTTTTCAAATATCAATGCGCGGCTGATGCATAATTTCAAGAAGTTCCTACATCGAGGCAGGATAGCCAATGGATGGGTACAGACTGGCGAGATAGGACCTTCTGCCACCTCAAACTCTCTGGAGAGACAGGGAATTTCATGTCTCCAATAACACGCTATTACACCCTGCCAAGGCCTTCTATTTGCTGAACGCTTTGTGGCGTATGAAGACCACCTCTCATACTTCGGTATTGAATACACGTTCGTTATCTTTTGATGCTTGCGTACGTTTATGAGCATTTCCACTCTGGTGACGAACTTCAGCAGCGTGACACGGACTCCTGTCAACTTGTGTCTGTCGGGAAGCACCGGGTTAGACCCGCAGGACTTGGCGATGCCTCGACTCTTGTTGACGTGTTGCCTTCATCCAAACGCTGGGGCTTCACGCAACATGTGGATGCGTTGAGAGACCTAGACCACTCATCCCCTGCTGTCTCAAGTCAATGATTTTTCAGTGGGGCTGCGAAAATAAGGCCACATCTATCCACGTCTGCCAGAACGTCGACCCATCGCGTGATGTGGATGCATGCCCCCTGAAAACTTTTTCATTCGGCTCTGCTGTATTTTTACACGCCTCTCGTCATTCCTGCGACCAACCGCTTGAAATGATAGCGAATTCAAGTGCGGACGATCAAAATCACCGATGCTGGTGTCGATCCCCAAGGGGTTCGGGTACAACTATCTATAGACCACGGCTTTTGTACAACATTGGGATATACCAGTGCGTGCCCACACCGTTCTTAATGACTACAACTTCGTCTATTACCCGCTCCTACTATTGATATCTTCCGCGAACACGAGTGAAAAATAAAATAAAATGGATGACCATATCCGACTCCAGCTCAGACTTCTGAAAATGACGCGCAGAGTGGGAGTTAGCGGTTAGAAAAAGATAATATCCGGGGTATAACTCACAAAGATGGTGGACCAGCTACCAGTCGGGATTGCCACTATTGCCGCCAACCGTTCCTCTCCTCCAGTCAGGATTGCCACTATTGCCACCAACCGTTCCCCTTCTCCAGTCAGGTATGTGAATCTGAGGGGTAACCTCTATGAGAACAAGTAGCAGGTACCAGACTGTGCATGCTCACCTCGCGGGTCACCCCATCGACAACTGTACGAGAGACCAAGAATCCCTCATCCCGAGTCTGTCACAATAAAGCTCAATCACCCATGAAAAGTATTGGACAAGAACAGCCTACTCACGAAACCGCTGGGGAGAGCGACCGCCGCAGAAACGGAGGCAACGATGAGGAGGACACTCTTGAGCTGCATCGTTATCGCTTGATCGGAGGTGTCGTGGTGGTGTTGTGCATATAAGAGCTGCCTACAGCCTTTATGAGGTTTTTGAAAGGTCCATGATGCCTGAATTTCTCATGCCATGCGTTCCTAGGTGCCTGGCACTGCAATCATCATATATTCTCAATTGGATTTTAGGCTTGCGAGGTACCCGGACCATGATGTCCTCACCGCCCAGCTTATGGTTTATCCCACCCTGGACCAAACTGCGAAGACATTCAGTGAGCCAGCAACAGCGGTCTCGTGCAGAAATTGTCTGCGAAACATGAGAATCGACCGAAAGGTGATGTGTTGATGCGGCTGATAATTGATGGCTTCTGCCGCGGTAAGACCCCGATCCTGTACCTGTCGACGCATGAGGACCCCAACACGCGCGCCTTCCGCTTCCTGTCCTATGACATAGCTTAGTACGTGGTCGGAAGTTGTAACATCCGTTTCTACCCGCCTCCTGCAAATTTGCCCCGACAAACGGTGCAGTCATGGCCCTCACAGAAATGCTGCTGAAGCATGTGGGGATGGCGGCTGGCGGCTGTAGGTTTTTCGCTCTTCGAGCCATCCCGAGCTCGAGTCCCGCCATATTTTCTTGGCGCCCCACTTCAGATTTTGGGTCTAGCTCGATCACCTTGGGTTAGTGCCGATTCGTACTGTCCGTTTCAACGATGACCATGCTGGACCATGCTGTTTTGTCAAGATTCTCTCACCGCTTCACTGGTGATGAGTCTATGCGTTCTTGAACGGCCTCCGGCCGCGGCATTCATAAACACATTCTGGTTTAGCTCAAGTGGCGCTGAGCGCCACAGCCTGCTTGTCCTTTTGTCTGTGCGCTGACCGCAGCACATTGCTCGGTGATCACTGACCAGCGGTGTTGACTTGGCTGGCACATTCCGCAGCAGCTTCGTTGTTGGCACCTTCTGCTCGGCGTTCTCGTCATTTGTCTGTCTCATCGTTGTGCGCCGTCACTGGCATTATTTCTGTCAAACCACAAGCAAAATCTTAACACTGCTTTGGGTCGCGCTTGTCGGGAGTGCCAATGAGGCACCCAGTGGGGATTGGGCAAACGTATGTTCAGCGATCCTTCAGACGGTTTTCTAGGTGGCTGTTCGTGTATTTACAGAGCTGAAAATTGGTGCACTGCTAGGCATGCCCACGCCCTGGCGGACACGAGTGCAGGATACATATAGTTCCACGGGCTAATTTGGCCTGAGCGAGGTGTGATTCCCCCAATCGCCAAAGACCCGGGCTGGATACCTATTATTTGGTAACCTTTAGATCTCAGGGGATACTCGCTGCCACTCGTTGCCTTGAGACTGTTACTACAGGTCGTACAAAGCGTGACAAGTCCGCTAATCGCACCTGAAACTTCGAAATTCAGGGGCACATCTCCTCTCAGTGTCTCACAGAACCAATCGGATATCGCGAAGCGACACGACGGCGTGGTCTTCAAGGGTCTTCATCCCCGGTGGCCTAGACTGTATTGTGGTGTCGGGGGCAACGCTTGTATCCCTGTGATTCGAGGCCAAAGTCACCCGACAGTGGCGTCTCTTGTGCCTGGTGAGAGGCCTCATTTAAGTCTGGATAGTGGTGTCAAGCTTAGTATTTGGAGGCTCTCCGTGTACTCAGACGAGAGGTGTAGCGTTCCTAGGATCCGGGCGTGTACTAGTGTCGTGATAGATCGCGAATCGATTGACCGTAACCGGTGCGCACACCATCAAGGCACGCCGTTCATGGCTCAGACACAATTACGCAGAATTACGCTATGCATTTCTGCCAGGTACATTTCCCAAGGGTCAAGGCAAACATAGAGACACTATTTCAAATACTTGCCAGCTAGTTTAACATAAGCTGCAGTCACCACAACGCCCATTGAAAAAGCAGCCACAAGCTTTACGTCCAGGGCGCTGGAGAACTTCGATGTAGCTGCGGTCGCACCACTCTCCTGCTTCTTCATCTTCGGCCGGGGCGCGTTTCGATCGAACGCGTTCGTTGGCGTGATATCCGTGGCGTGAGCAACACGGAGCCCCGGAAGGCCGTCGTGGCTTCGCAAGTTCTCTGCTGTCCACCAGGACTTGATGCCTTTTGGATGCATTTCCAATGATGATTCTGCGGCTGCCTTTCTGTCAAACTCCTCCAATGAATCACACCAGCGCTCGAGCTGGGTGCGATGGGCTTCGAATTTGTACACAGGGACTCCGAAACCGCATGACTACAAAAGACGACAAAGGCCAGTCAATGAAAAGGAAATCGCTTGTTTTGAGCATCTGACGCACAGTTCCAACTTTGTAGATGTCAATGACGATGACAGCGCGCGAACCAGGCTTGCGATTTTCTCTTGGGATGTACTCGTCGTATTCTGGAGTACCGAACTCGTGTACAGTGCCTTCAGATGCAACGTTATGTGATCCGAGCGCTGCCAGGACGCATATCAAGACATACCTTTACCCCAGAACCTCAGGATCCGCGGAGGCCCTTCCATGGAGTGGAAAAGGATGGTGATCCTTCCGTTCCCCTCCTCCCGAAGATGAGATATAGTCTCGATGCCTGACCATGGCCCACAGTCAATACCACAAGCATCTACGGTTCAAAGATGAGTACACACCACTGCCAGTCAAGTCCTCATACCACACCCTATTGCGGTCGACCATGTGAAAGCAATTCGGAGTGGCTTTTGGCGACACGTTGACGTGCCCGTTGCCTGTGAGGGGTGCGGATGCGACCCAGAATATCTGCTGCTTGCCTATCCATTCCACAAGGTGGTCGGGAATTTGGTCGTAGAAAACGCCCATGATGGTCGGAAAGAAGAGATGATAGACGCGAGAAAGAAAGCGGGGGTAGTCTTATCTCTATTTAAAGTCACCTGGTCAGCAGTTATACCATGCTGTAAGCCGGCGCGTGGGGGTGATTGGACGATGACAAAGTCATTGTGTCGCTCCCTCAACGCTCAGCCTCAGGTTCGAGAGCAGCCCTCCAAATGGACAGGGACTGTAGGTAAGCCGGGGTGGGCCCTGTGTGTACTGAGCGTACCGCATATCCTGAACAATTTCGAACGACGTCAGGCTTGCGTCAGCCACATCTTGAATACCGACTCGACGTTGCTCAAGCTTACGCGCCAAAGTCTGTATGTCCGCGACCAGCATCTTGCCGTCTGTGGAAAGGTATGTTGGCTTCGGTGTGATTTAGTGCGTATGGTAGTCATGCGACTGGAGTCGCTTTGATTGTTTTAAACTTCCGCTTCGAAGGATCCGCAATCTTGACTCCCTCGCGCTCCGAAACACTGTTAGCGAAGTTTGGGTTGGTGACGATTCTCCCATGTAGGCCGCAGAATTGTCGACAGACATGTGAGTTCGTCCATTCGAGTGGCTTGGCGATGTTGGTAGCCACAACGCCATGCATGAGCTTCTGGTTCTGGAGAAAACCCGAGCTCTCTGCCACGTTCGATTAAACTGCCCCATCTGCCTTTGTCCGCATACTTTTTATGGTTAGTGTGTGTTCTTGGTCTTGGTCTTCGACCTGATATCACTCGGTGCGTGAACATAGCAAGCAGGTTCAGACGTCTGATAACCTACAACTACTTGGGATTCGTCCTGGCAAGTGGGTATTCTAGCTTTCTTTTCTCCGGCCATTCTGAGCGTACAAGCTTTTCAGCTTCGTGCCATACATCCCCCATCTTCTCGAGTCCTGTTCATCATCCCAAGTTGCCAGATGCTCAACCAAATCTGGCAGAGCCTGTACGACCTCGGCTCTCATTTTTTGAGCATACGCGAGTTCAGCCCCGCCCAAGAAGTGGAAGGAAACCAGGTCCGAGGGGTTATCTGTCCGCTCCCTAAGCGTCTTTAACGTGTCCAACCTGTCTTTCTCATCGCACAATCGCTCTGCCACTGACTCTGGGTATGGGATCTTGCCTGACCACGCCAGCACCAACCATGTACTTGTCAAATCAGCAAGTGAGAAAGGTATAAAGGAAATCGCCGCGCCAATGAATGCTAATGTTGGGTTGTGTCCATACAGGACGTGGCGATAAAGGGATGGGACACGTGCAGGCCGGATGGTCCTTGAAGTGAGGCGAACTAACCCTCTTGAGCTATCGGTGGTCAGCACACTGTGATCGACGACACGCAAGTAGGGAACATCCGGGTGGTATCCAGTGCCGAACACTACGGTGTCAACGTCCTCGATTGTAGGCCCATCTTTGAAATGGACAGCGATTCTCTCTCCATTGGCTGTCGAGGTAGTGCTATACCGGGTCACAGGTCCGACGTCCTGGATGCGACTGTCTGGAAGGGAAGGGAATATCGACACACGACGCGTTGATCTGTAAACAGGGGTTTGGGCAACAGGCGCTAATTGAGCGGCTATTTCGTTTGCTGAGTTCGCGTTCCCGATGACTACTACGCGCTAGGGTATCAGGGCCATTCATCATCCTGTCCCGCGGCGATGGATTAAAAGTCATACCTTGCCCCCGTACCCGTCGGGACCTTTCCATGTTATCGCGTGTTGGATTTTTTCAGTGTTCTTGATATCGTCGAGCCCTGGCGTGTCAGGGAAATGCGCGTTATCAAACCAGACCGTGGTGACCACAACTGCATCCCAAATCTCCTCAATGACTGCACCATCAGCCCCCCAGTCCTTCATAAGGACCCTCCACCACCCGCCACCCAGACCAGGCATTTCGTTTACCTGGACAACCTCGGTGTTCAACCTAATTCTCCCGGTTTCAAACAGAGGGCGAGAAAATTGTTGTAGATACTCGAACGTTTCGGGCAGCGTAGGGAATGGTTGGTCCTCGCGTGGAGGTGGGGGAAATGGATATCCAGAAAATGAAAGGAACTCGGGAAGGACGTTGCCTATTAATCCGGGATACGCAGGAGAAGTCCATCTTGGTCGATCGTCGTGATCTGTTGCGCGATCGTCTTGGTACCTAAGTACACGAGATTAGATTCCTTCGGATCCGCGACAACCGGCACCAAGCACACCTACTTACCAGACGCCGCCGATGTTATCTCGCCTTTCTACAAGCTGTACGTCGTCCAGTTCTCCGTGCTGCAAGCAGTTGCGCAGCGTCACGAGTCCACACGGCCCACCCCCTATGATAAGGATCCGCTTTGGGAGCGGACGTGTTCGGATCACTGACATGATGGTAGTGAAGAGCCAAGGAGGCTTTGGCGCACATGTCACTCAGCGCAAACTTGAGACTGGCGATAATCACGGACGAATGTAAGCGCCATCCGCGAGAGTACAGTATAGCTATCAGAAGCACCCAGTACATCACACTACGAATGAATAAAGATAACGTTAATCATACCATCCATCATACACAGCCTACACCCTTTCATTCCGCGAGCCCAAATCTCTTCAGCATCTCAAACCAAGAGTTCTGACGGGCAGGGTAATGCACATGTGCATGCGGCATGTCGAGGGTTCCCGGCATTCGCATCTCTTGTTCACCCTCTGCCGTGGCATATGATTCCGGAGTGTCCACACGTTCAATGAGGCGAGGCGACAATTCCCCGTCATTCCGTGACAATTGAGCGGGCTCACATCCCTTAGAGGGTGTGGCTTCCTTGGACGGATGGCTATCAGGAGCACCTGTTTCACTCATTGCACCTGTCTCGTCGTTTCCCTTCACTCTGGATGCGCTGATACCAGTTAAAGGGGCATCAGTGGCGCCAGTAGAATCTTCCTCCTTACCCGCATCACCCAACTTATCACCATCCGGTCCAAGGACATTGACGTTTGCGTTTGATCCCGGAGGACCACTGCCCAGCGACGGTGTTATGTCATCATGGGGGCTTGCGCCATCGCCCCCATCAGCGTCATCAGCGGCGGTGTGGTCCTCTGCCCACCCTCCACTTCCCGTGCTCGTTGCACTGGAACGCCGCACAAATCGATGCATTGCGCGCGCAGAATTTATTGCTGAGCGCCATCGCTGTCTGGCGTTGAAGTTCTGCCTTAAGCCTGTTCCAACATCGTGCTCCGTCGAAGGCTCGTGTGTCGTCAGCCACTACGAACATAAGAATAGGAGTAAGACAACGGTCGGGTCTCGCATGAGATGGGACACTAACGTGATTATCAAAGGCCTCTTGAGCGGTAGGGCGCAGGGTGGGATCGGGATTCAGAAGTAGCCTGATAAAGTTCTTGGCTGGTGGAGTAACTGTGAGCAGTTCACCGGGGAAGGGCTCAGGGAGCTGAGTACCTTCATCGGATACCTTATTCCAATACCGTTCGTGGAACTCGATCTTGGCTTCTGTCGTTTCCTTAATGATTTCCTTCGTGTCTTCTGACCGAAAGGGGGAATACCCGCACAAGAGAACATAGGTGATAATCCTGTACCCAGGATCGTGGGGTCAGCAACCAATGTCACAAGAACCGAAACCAGGTGGCTGAAGCTAGGCACAACTACACACCCAGTTGACCAGACATCTACCGCTTTGCTATGTCCCTTCTTGTTCAACACCTCAGGTGCGACATAGCCGAAGCTGCCAGCAAGGGTATGCAGTTGTTCTTCTGGTGAATGCAGGTGTTTAGCTCTGAATCAGAACAGCATGAGCCAACGTGCCCGAAAACATTTCAAAACTTTGGACCTACATTCCAAAGTCAGCTATGACTATATCGCTATCTGGATCTTTGGTTCTGTACAGTATGTTTTCCGGCCTGCGGGAACGGGAACGACGACATGAGACAAGACCTTCGCGGCGTGATGCAAGTGGCCATGGATAGAATGAGACGAACTTTAGATCCCTATGGACTATGTCATGCTCGTGGAGGTATTTGACGCCAGATAGAATTGACCTGAGAGAGAAAAGTAAGCATTAGCAAATCGAAGATCAGTGGTATAACTACAGAAGTGTCTCCTTTTGGACAACAAAACGATAATCCAAGGAAGCATGCCACATGTAGCACGCCGTTTAAGGGGAGGAGCTTACCGAACAACGACAACAGCATCACTTTCAGTAAACTTCCCCCTTTTTAATATACGATCGAACAGCTCCCCTCCAACGGCAAGCTCGAAAGCAAGGTAGTACTTGGATCGCGACTCAAACCACTCGTAGAACTTCACCTACAAGCGCCAATCAGTGAATCCAGAAGGTTCATCCTGCAAGTACTCACGATGTTTGGGTGATCCAGCCCTTTTAGCACCTCCATCTCACCCCAAACTGACGCCTCGTTGCCCTTGACTTTCTTCTTGGGGATGACTTTGAGAGCCACTTCCTTGGTAACGATAACGCTGCCATTGGTTCTACCGGGCGACGAAGGGGTAGACGAAGGCGAAGTTCGCAGTAAGTGAGAGGTTTTCGTTCTAGAGTGTAATAGGGGAATCGAAGTTTGGCCGGGGGTGTGATCTGCGGGCGGTGACGCGCCAGCGCCTTGTTCAGAGATTGATAGTTGTTCTTGGGGAACGTTCCAAGTCGCCCGCTGCCAAGTCAAAAAGCAAAGAATCAGATTTCTTCCTTGAACGCCCTTGAGCGCAGCAAAAGCTTAAAGCAGCCAGCGCTACTCCTAGTACTCTTTCGCCTCGTTATCGCGGAAGGAGGACCCACCATCACTTTTCCAAACGTCCCGCTACCCAATACTTCGTGGACCTCATACGACTGCTTCCTCACAAAGCTTGGAGGCTGAGGAAGCAAGGCATCCTTCAACGACAGATGCTTCATTGGAGTCCGTTCCTCGGTATGTAGCCTAGATTAAAGGAGTATTTGTTCAGCCTCTACAATCTGAGAGGACCAACGGTGCTCCCGCAATTTCCAAGGGTAGGGGGTGAGCTGGTGAGAGTATTGGAGCACGACGGCAGATAAGTTGAACAAGGCCCGTCATTTGCGGCGTGACATCGCCACACCAAGTTGTCCTACTTTGGGCCTTTGGCCTTCGAGTCGGAATTCTATGTAGAAGATTTTGACAACCGAGGGAGATATCGCCAACCTCACATCGGGACAGTGCAGAATATCGCTGTAGGTAGCTGACGAGGAGGTAGACAGAAATAACTCATTCACCCTTGATCACATCGGTGTGAACCTGAAAGTGTGGCAAGTAGATAATCTCTCCGGCTCACAGACAATTTTATAGCAACCGAGGCAACTGATATTTGTGCTACATACAAGGCGCGAAGAGAAATGTGCAACGTCACTGTAATGTCAATGAGTGATAGGGTACAATAATTTTAGTCGGGGAACACCATCGTTTACCCAGGTGCGTAAAGGAAAGCTAGATAGCAATAGTCTTCTTAAAAGACCTGTCCAACCAGGCTAAAAAATATCGCGGCTACAAGCGCAAATCCAGAAGCTTGGATGGTGGAACCTGCGCCAGTGCTTCCCGAGGCCGAACCTGACCCAGAAGAGCCTGTGCTGGCTGCGCCAACAGGACCAGTTTCTGTTGTAGGGTTTGCGGCGACAGATGTAGCAGATTCGTACCTGACAGAGTATGAGATGAAGTTCATCTGAGGATTGCAAACGACTTACGCCGAGCTGGCAGCCGCAGGGTCTATCTGTAGAATCGACATTACATTCTCGATAATGTGGAACACGCCGTTTTCCATTAACACGTTGGGTTGTACGATCCTGACGCTGTTGGATCCGCCCGATGACACAAATATACCAGAGGAATTCGTAACAAAGGCGAGAGTCTCCCCTCCGGCGGAAGTGTAATTCGCGGACGACGTGAAAGACGGAGAATAAACTGTTGTGCCATTGATGACCTGGAATCACATGCACCGCTATTCGGTCAGACAGTACTAGAAGCAGGATCTGAAGGGCGTACATGGTTTGATACCAGGTCGGCCAAAGCCGTCTGGTTCGTGCTGATTCCGCCAAGTGTGCTCCGCGCTGCTGCCAGAGCAGCATCGTTCGGTGCAAATACGGTCACGCCCCTTGCGTTGATAAGCCCCTGATACGTAGAAGGAGGAAGCTGGGTCGAGGACAGAAAAGTGGAAAGGCTGGATAAATTATATATCGGATTGGCTAGCACAGTCGAGATATTCGGAGGCGGCGTCAGAACCTGATCAATGACGAGGATCTCGATGTTCTGGAACGTGGTCGTGTTGGTGACCGATATGTTCATCCTGCGTGACGAGTTAGAGAAGGTTGCTGGAGACAAAAGGCTTCATCTCACCCATTGTTCAACACCGCCGTCGTACCATTTTCGAGCTTCGACCAAGGAAGGACCTGAGATTTGTTTCCTTCGAGCGTGACGAGCGTAGAATCGTTAAGAAGAGTGCGCCCAATGGTGACGTTTGGGTAAGTCATTGTCTCATTGGTGAAGTTTCCCGAAACGACATGGTACGAAATGATGTCCGCTAACAGGTTTGCGTCCCCTGTTGTCGATGCGGGAACAGCTTGGACTGCCGACAGCGAGAGTTACATCAGTATCATAAATTCAAACGCGCTTGAAACATACGGGCAGCATTATTGGGAGCAAAAACTGTCCAATTGCCTTGGGGGAGCGCAGAAATCACCCTTTGACCAGCAGGGGTGTTGTTCAAAGCTGCTGCAATAGTGGCCAACTGCGTAAGGCCGGTTATATTTAGGGCCTGTACGAGATCTGCCAGATAATTTTGACCAAGGACAGCAGGAATAGATAGAAGAAGAAGCAAAGGTAGACAGCGGAACATGATGAAGGCTTAACAATGGGATGGGATGAACTCACAAAGGCGACGGTATTTATGTACTCTGAAAATGCGGGGCGATTTGCACTTACATCACGACGACGTGATGCAATGCGCAGCCTCAGCCAGGCTGAGAGGCTGTCCTTGCTGAAATTCGAGCGAGCGAGTTCAGTAACAAAATGCCAAGGCCCAGGATCGACCTGACAGGGGTTGGTGCCTGCGATCGAGATTTGTTCCCGGAAACCTTGGAGTCTGTCCCTGACGCTTTGCCAACATAGCCATAGAACCCAATCCAGGGGCTCATTGTCTGTAGCGATGAGCAGCGCCGTCATAATACCAACATCAACTGGCAATTTGCACCTCGAGGTCGGGGACTCGAATGCGAATTATAGTCAATTATAGTCAATGGACGTCCTTGGGCATCACGACCAAGACAGCGATGGCCCTGATTTACGAAAGATTCAGAGAGGCGCGGCTAGCGATAGAGGTCCATCAAAAGCTTGGTGGACAACGCATCCATTCTGGCATACCTAGCAACATGCATTGGCCGGAGCATGACATTGATTGACGTTCTAGACTGGGCTCTCGAGCTTTAGCGTGGTTCGATGGAATCGGCCTCGTGAGGTTTTTTTGTGCGAGTCGAAGGATCAAAGGCGACCTCGACGGGAATCCAATTCCACATATAATTTGTAGGTTGAAGACAGAGAAAACGGCAGTCATGATAGATTGATAGACTTCAAAGTTCAAGTGACAACGGACCGCTGACAAAGCAGCAATGTTGCAGTATTCAACTCCGCGGCGATTGTGCAAACGGCAGTATCCGAGCCATTTTCTTTGCTGTCTCTCCAAGTTTCCGACCGCCAACGCAAAAACTCTGCTCTAACATCCCTCACTTGCACAAGCTGAAGAACGCATAATGGCTCGCCGCGCAGCACCTCCAAACGCAGGCCCAGAACTCTTCTCCGCTCCTGCACGGCGCGCTATCCATGATCCCAATGAGTCAGCATTCTCCAGATTTATGCGGGAGCAAATATGGTCACCAGAGAAACTTCCTGGAAACATTAGCATCGTGACGGGTGTGGGGGTATTTGCGGCAGGTGTGTTTGTGGCGAGGACGTGGGGAGAACTTCTGGTTCCGGCATAAGCAGGAGAGGAGCTGGCGCGCATCGGGTGCCGCTGTTTTCATTTTCGACACATGTATGGTACGCCTCGTCTGTTCCCGACAATTACCATGCAACTTACTGATTGCTATACTCCACCATCGCCCAGGTACACTCCCCTATGTATACACTTGGCTCAATCGTCGCCATTGTCCTCGCATAGCTAGATTCCGTCATCTAATTCCCCACTCAGTCTCTATCCGGGTAGAGTTAGCTACTTTTCGCGCCACCTAAATGTCACATGCATGCTTTCTTACAACTGCGTCAGTGTCAGGCTAAGCGTATGATCTCGTCTGTAACCGTAAAGCGAGAGAGGACATCGGCTGTGGTGACATATCAGGTCCCAAGGACTGAAGTACTTGGGCATTGTATCAAGACGGATATGAGGACCTCGCGCCTTGCCATCTTGGTAGGTGACCCTTTCTTCGCGGCTGATTTGGATTGTTCAAGCACTGCGGTTGTACATGAGTGTGGGCCTGTTAGGTATAGGGCCATGCTTTCCGCGATTGTCCTCCAGGCTTGAAGAAGCGCTGGAGTAATATTCCATATTATTAATGTTACTTTTTACAGGATCAATTTAGTTCTCATTTAGACAAGGTGTCCGCTGACCATTGACAGTGACGAGAGCTAAGGTGCGTTCGCCATACGATTTGATGTCCATCCCTTATTACTCCAAGTCTCAACTTTGTTTGCCGTTTGGCACGTGCTGTGCAGACGTCAGAGTCGGTCCTCGGACCATTGAAAACAATTCAACCACGCCGCATCTCACGGGTAGAGTTTCAAGCTCAGAAGATGCGGATCTACTTTTTCTGATTTAGCGGGGCCTGGTAGCTGGACTCTGCCGAGTCCTTGTGCATCTCTCCCCACAAATTTGTTCACCGTGGTACTTACGGTCCCACCAACACACTGAACCTCCCCTTTGCGGGACCCCACACCCCTCCCGCTCGTCAGGGTGCTCAGCTCGCCTTCAAATATTTTCCCTCCATCTTCCCTTTGGTCGATGCATCGTTCCAGCCTTCGTCCCACGCCGTGAAGGCAGCCAACGAAAGCGTACGGTGCTCCTACAGTGCAATGGTTTGAGGCAGTAGGTTCTCGATCCCCCGCATAAAATTCCTGCTCCTCCAAGCACAATTCGAATCGGTTGAACCCACCTACGCTGACAGCTCCTGCTCGTTGCATCCCACACTGGACGGCTGGCGTTAGCTTGGCGAGCGGAGATGGTCACTGGCGCCGTTCTGCACATCCGCAGATGTGTTTTCTGTAGAAGGACCATTTTTGTCTGTTCTGCTAATTGACCTGCCTGTTCCCTGTTGAGTAGGTACAAAGGGCTTACCTTCAACTAGTTAACCGTGCGTGGTCCCGGCTGGCGTTCTTGGTCGTATAGTCTACGACCCGTCGACAGAGTTCCTCCCGTTTAAATAGGCCGTTGCCTTAGCCAGAAAAGCTCACTGTACTGGTTGGGCTATTGGGATTATTTTTTTTCATCCTGCTGGCGTGGTTAGTCGCTGGCTGCTCACGGGTGAGCGGCTGGAAGTTAAGAATGTTACAGTTCTCTCCCGCGAGTGTTGGCTTGGCAGTCCAGGGACTCCGCAACGAATAATGAATTACTTCGCTGGCGTAGGCGCTGCCGACTGGCACGGCACTCCCGCCGTCATACTGCTGGCAAAATTATCAGAACACTCCAATGTCCCCCATCGACCATCGCCAACACGACTGCCATGCACCTGTTAGGGTTTCCTCAAGCACCGAGACAGGGCCGAAAGATTACCCTCCCAATGATCTACTACTCCCCATGCAGTACTATTGACACCAGGGTACGAGGGCAACGATAATTTTGACAATATACATTGATAGACACAAAGGAACGAGAGCGGATGCAAATGCAGAGGATAGCGAGAATGATAACACAGCGAGAAACGATAGGCTAACGGAAAACCACAAACTTATAGACTGCCCCACGGTTCCCGAAGATCTATGAAAAGGAAAAAAAGTCCGTTGTGATGGTGTTTTACTGGTTGTCTGATTTGTCTCTCGGCCAGTAGCGGAGTTGGGATGCAGAAGGGTCTACGGCCGAGCCAGCGGGGGAAGTCGGGCTTACAGATTGGGCGTGCGAGTAGCTCGACATGGATTGGAGAGGCAATGAGAGGGGAATATTGCGGGATTGTTGATGGTAAGCATGGACGTCCTGGTTACTATTGGGCGGATAAGCGGGGTGCATCGTTGAGGCTGGTGGATAGGCGCGACTGTCGAAAGGGGCATTGTGTCTCCCCGACACCGAACCCCCCGTTGTCTGGTCCATAGAGCCGTAATGCTGCGATGAGGAAGGGAAAGAATGTACCGGGGCCTGCTGGTGGTAGGATTCTGTGACGTGGCTCTGCCCAGGATAGAATGGGGAATTCAGAGTGGGAAATGCGTAGTTTGGGGTATGAGATCCAGATGTGCTACGTGACCCTATGGACTCTGGTGGACTAGCACCAACCCATGAATGCTGAGCTGTCTGTGTACTGTAGGCGCGATGCCTTTCATCGTTCATAATAGTCGATGAGCTATGGTTACTCGGCACCCACGTTGAGTGAGATCCACGCGAATGATCGTCTCTGCCGGACCCACCAACAGGATGCCAGAGATCTGGTGCGTGGCTGGATTCGGTGAAGTATGGCGATGGTTGCGTACGGTTCGAATTGGACATGTAAGGCGGATATTGCGAATGAGAGACGCCCGAGTCTAACCCACGAGACTGTGTCGAGGATACGAAAGGCATCATAGAGCCGTCAGGAGTGGCACGCCCATGCGACGGGGAGAAATACGTCGTTCGTGATTCAGTTGCTCCCAGCCCGCCGTAGGAAGGCGATTCAGACGTGCGATAGCTTGACGTCCTCGATTGCGAAGGGACGATGGTGTCATATTGCCCTGCCATGTTCGGCGCGACACTCAGATAACGATCGTCCTGACCACTACCGCCCGTCATGGGCTCCTCAGCTTCAACTGTGTCAACGGGTGATATATCACCGTAGTCGGGACTGGTGGCGTAGTCATCAGCAGAATCCCCTGCGATGGGCTGATCTAGGGGGATGCCAAGGCTATTGTCTGTCCTCCTCCTTTTGCGACTATTGTTTGGCCGTCGTCTATAGACGTAGTCAGGGTACTTCGCATTGAAGTTGTCCTTGAGTTCTTTTGCCCGGTCAAGGTAGAACTGTTTTTCTGACTGTTACGGCACGTGTTCAGGGACACCGTCAATGATAGCGAAGGAGGGACTTACCATCTCCATTGCATTCCACTCTCTACTTAGTATTTTGCTTATATCGCCAGTGCGCATGGACTGGTTTTCTGCAGACACCTGTGGACGCCTTCTTCTCGCGAAAATCATGAAGGCGTTCATCGGGCGCTTGGGGGTCCCATCGTTGTTCAAGGTTTGAGAGGTCAGAGAGGCATTGGGGTCCCCTGCCGACATCTGAGCAACGACCGCAAATGGTGTATTAAACTACTCACCTTCAACCTCCAACTCCATTTTCTGCGCGTCAGGGTATACCGGGTACCCACCGTCATCTTCTGAACCTGATGGGGACGCTTGGTCGTCGAAACGACCTTCTTTCAGGCTGGCATTGAAAGCATCGGAATGTTCCGCTCGGGAGCCATGCTCTTGATTGTAGCGGTGCATGTCAGGAGAGCGATAAGTGCTGGAAGACAGACGAAAGTTTAAGAAGAGAAGGCTATCAAGCAGGTTTCAGAGAGGCAAGAAGACGCAGCCTCATCCACTTCTGTGAAAAGTCGAGGGATCGGCGCGGACGTTCCAGATGGATTGCAAACTGGGCGGCACGGCTGGTGCTCAAATTACCTGCTGTTCGCTACCACATACAGCGCTCTCGAGAGGGTTTGTTGACGTACTGGACCAAGGAAATAAAGCATGGCAAAGCAGTCGAAGCCAACAGACGCAATTAAGTCTGATCGTAAATTGCAGAATGAACCTTGGTCCCTTGAGTTCGCGGAGCTCTTTGGCTCGGCTATGACACCGCTTCTACCGTATCATTGAAACCGAGCGGCTCACAGGGACAATCCACGCAAGGTCAGTCATTTCTCCGTCCTCGACGATTCTCTGCGAACAAATTTGTGGATATTCCAGGTCCATTCTTGGTCGAAAGCGTTTCGGTCAGATTCTTCGAGTGCCCCTTCTGGCTAGATCCTGCGGGAATGCCCTTTTTTCCAGGCGCTCAAAACCCCCCCAAAAAAGCCAGAGATTCGCATCTTACCGAGGCTTGTCCTAGGAAGGCTATACTTACACTGAAGACCCTCCTTCCGACCTGGATGTGACTCGTTCCCTACGTGGCTATACTTGGGTTCCGCCTGTACTAATCATGGTCTGCGTTGGCTGATTGATCCCTGGCCAAGAAGATATCCGGCGCGCTGATCCATACGCCGCATTGTCGATCTGAGGTTGTAACTTCCCTCATTCCCTCCCGCAATGTGGCGGCGGAGATTGCTGAGAAGAAGAACAACGACGCTGCATGATCAAAGGCTTCTGAGTTGTATCCCCCCAACATTAGATACTTGTCAAGTGCCTCACCGCTTCGTACGTCCAGCCGCGCCTGTGTGCACACCGAATTCGGTGCCGATAACAGCCAGACCTGACGGAAATTGAGGCAGATTTGCGAAAACATGCTCATCACCTCTCATCACCCTATGTCTCCAAAATTGCCTATTTCGGCTCAAGTAATTCCACGCTCATCTTACAGCCTCAGTCGACCTCAGCGCTCTGCATATATCAATATATCTCTGCCCACCTGACAAGACCACAGAAGGGAATCACAGAGAGCCTTTGACATGCACGTTCGGTGCACTGCTCCAAGTGATCTAGGCAGAACCCCAGGGAACACCCTAAATCACTCTGATTAAGGTTCCACTCGCAGGGTTATTATGTACCGTTGGTGGCGTGTGCGTACTTCTGCCGCCGATCAAGGATCATAATCTGCGACCACTCTCTGAAAAACTGTAACTTATTCTCGGGCTTCTTGGTTATCGCAGTCAAGCTTCCTCAACAGGTAAGGTGGACGCGATCATGTGGGAAGTTCTGAAGGTGGAGTTTTGATACACCTCAACCGCCATTGCCTATCCGCTAGGGCATACCCGCTATCACCCAACAGGCCCAGTCGGCATGCCTGGCGAAAGATCTTCATGAAACGATGGAAGGGCCAGGAAAGGCTGGTGGCATATTTGAAATTGCCAAACCTTTCTCATGACGGTACCTTTCGGTAGCTCTTAGCAGGACTTTCCCAGCGCCAGCACGTATCGATACGACATTCCAGTGATCGCATGGCCAAGATGTCTCTGAGGGACACGCTTTCCGCAGGAACGTCGGCAGTTGTATGATGAGTCCCTTGTTGGATACGTCACCTCGTCTTGTGCTGGTTGACTTGGGTTCCTTGATGGCCGTCGGTGATGCACTTTTCATTGCGCTAAGAGAGATAGCTTGAAGGAGGTACTAAGGAGGAGCATGCATCTCATCTATGTTTATAGCCAAAACGTTGTCAGCTAGAATGTGTTTCGCTAGTGCACCATTCGCAAAAAGTCATAACAGTTGGAACGTACGTTCACGAAAACCACCGTGGAAGCGGCGTCATGTCACACGAATAACCCTTTTGAAAGGGCATGCCCAATTAATCAGATTTGAAGCGAAGTAAGTTTTCAGAACATGCTGACCGTCGCCACAGTCGCGGTTTCCGCATCCCATGACACCCAAGCGGCAAGCTGTCGTCCTATCTCGTCTTATCATCTATCAGTCGCTCCTTGAGAAAGAAAGCCCATCTTTATTTTCAGGCACATCCCCGTGGCTGGAAAGAATTTCTCGAAGCCAGCACAGAGCTTTCACCTAGAAGATGAGGTTACGGATAACAACTTACGGTCCGGGGTAGAAGGCAGTTGCTGATCCTATCAATATAATGAGATTACACCAGTGCGTTGGGTGTGCTGACGACCTCAGGTTGTCGAGCGTTAGACTTTGAATCAGTCTGGACCAGGAAGTTCAAGTTCTAAAATAGCAATGAACCGTTGAGAGCCTAGTTCGACAGGTTCGGGCGAACGTGCTGGAGTTGGTTCAGTAAAACAGCATTGTGTCGGATCAAATAGGGCCAATTCGCGACGATTGGTGAACGCATCCGCGGATCGTACTTTGATGAGATTTGGCCAAGGCTCGCGGGGGCGGCGAGCCGTATAACCGCATGACCCAAACATAGGTGCTTAGGTTGCGCGTTGCTCATGGCACGCCACCGAACCACCGAACGCATACGGTGATTGTTGGAAAGGCGACCAAAAAGGTCGGCCGGCAGATTGAGATGGATTCAGAGTGAAAAGAAATTCAAGTGAGAAATATGCACGGCGGCCCGCATCCATGACAACACCGTCGCCTAGAGCTACTGCTCAATGTTGATTCGCTGTCTGCCGGTCGACGGGATAACTTGGAATCAAGGGGTAGCCATCGGCGCACGCGGTCGCGGCGGCGACAGGTGTTGAAAGGCTATCAGAACGTGTACCAAACCGAGGTGAAGCTTTATGAGCAGGAAGGTTGGTGTGATGTTGATGTGATGACTTAGTCTGTGATTGATTCCGGTAACTCTCGCGGGAGTGATCAGTCATGCCATGTGAAAAATCAAGGGCGCACGCCTTGAGCCTAAAGACGGCGAACTGGGGTATTGGAGGACGCGGGAGAGCCCGATATGCCAAGTACGATAGAAGGAGGTGCTACCATGCTCACTCACCAGTCATGGCCCCCAGGCCCTGGCCCATGGTACAGCGGCCAGGCATTCACCCGAGCTGTTTCCTGAATACCGGAAGGCTCACAAGCCAGCTTCCAGAAGAAAGAGAGAAGGTTTTTGAGTAATGCCAACCAATCAAAATGAGCCGTCGACAGAAAGCCCAAAACATTTCCCTGCGTGGGACAGGGTGTAGCCATAGATATCACGATACTTGATCCATGGGACCATGCGTGTAAAGTGACAGTTATACTGGAACAAAGAATGGCGTTATTTGGCTCTTATCTCGCTTGGGTAATTACTAACGGAGGGCACGAACTCACGGTGGTGCGTGGCATCGTGCCCAAGGGATGGTGAACAATGACCTGGCGAGCGGGGACTAGCGGGGAGCGACCTTGCAACGTTAGGAAGGCCACCCGTCCAGACCCGGACGGGTTTCGGCGACATCCATGCGAATATGATGTCACGAAGAACCGCATACGCCCAATCCTGCCCAATCTCGAACGCATCTCTCCGAAGGCACACAATCTCGGGCCCAGTATGGAGCACCATTCCCTGTGTAAATTACAGGACCAGCAAGACAAATGCCCTTCCGGTAAAATTTCAGCGTGAATTCCGAGCGTCAAAATAGTTAAGCGGCTCATCTTGAGCTTGAAGCAAAATTAGCGCAGCTGCTCGTACCCTTCAGCAAGTAGAGCAAGCCGAGGGTTCCAAAATCAAAGATCGAGGGCGATGGCTCGACTCGGGTGCACTGTCCAAACTAAAATAATCAGAGGGCCAGTCGACTCTGAAGTGACTCGGAAAAGACAGAGCCGGAGATATGCCTCACGATTGTGCGCCCATGTGCCTCACAAGCAAGCGTGGGCAAAGCAGCGGTTCACTCTTCCCGGCGCGCGAGCGACTTACTTTGAGAGGCTCGGGGCTGTCGAAGCAGATTACAGTGGAGTGGGAGAGGGAGAGCTGCGGGGGTCGACGTGCTTAGTCATCCTGTCGAACGCTCCCAGATGGCACTCCCTCCCAAGCTTTAACTGTCGCTTTATTGTTTATCTTCATTTCTTGCTCTGGAGATTGCATTTCCATCTAAAGCTGGCCAGTAAGTGAGCAGCTGAATACTGATTTCAGACATTCTTCTTTGTAGGGTAGTCCCTTAGATCTATACACCTCGAAGCTGCATAATAATGAAGGACGTCATATCAGATGCGAGTCAGTTAAGATCTGTTGGCGCATTCTAAGAGGTGGTTCTCACATTCTCACCCAGATTTTCCGAGGACAAAGGACGGTCGCGTGTACCATCTTGGAATACGAGCAGGCGAAGTAGCTAACAGAATTGTATGCCAATATAGTCCACTTGCCGGAGCTCAGGTTCAATTTCCACTAATCTCCGTCTTTGAAAGATTACTGTCGGGTCATTGTCCCGTGCGGAAACCATAGCGTCCTTGCTGGATGCTTCGCCCAAAATATTCTCTTTGTATTCCGAACGTGGTTTCCAGACTATCACAGGCTGTTACAAACAATGTCCAGTATCGATCGTGTGTATAGGAATGGGGGCCCCAAATGTAGATTTTTTCATCCGAGAAGTTCGAGAGTGTGTTAGTGGGGATATGCTCATCATACGGTCGGTGAGAAGTGTATTATATCCGCTGCGTATCTGAATGTATATTCTTTAAAGGCTTGGGTCTTGCGGCTGTCTGACTGACCTCCCAGTGGGGTCACTTGTTTTACCCAGCGCAAGTGTGTCAGTGACGAGGAATTTCGACTTTGACTTCGCCAATGGAGACTTTTGGGAACTCCCATACAGGCTTAGCAAGTCGGTCAGATTTTTTGCTACAGCTTTCGACCCCCGACATCTAGACTCAATTATCCTCCAGATACCGGCAGACCCTGAGCTTCATAAGGCGGTACGTGTTGAAATCAATCACGTTCTCCGCCGTACCCATCGCTGGAGGTTTAGCTACAAGTATCCCTGAATGCGACTCGTCCTTCTTCATTACGGAAGCCCATCTTAGCAGATGCCGTGAACGCATCCACGGATAGGTGAGCGTTTCGTTCACCCTCGACCTCACTTGCTCATGCCAGGCGCAAAAAAGTTTTTACTCGTCCCAAGGCAGACAAACATCTTTTCAGGACTATAACTCTAATCTCATCACGCACTTGAAAGCTACCGTGCCAAAACTTACTACTCTCGAGGTACCACTGACACACGTCAACTCGCAATGCACAAGGAACTCACTAATGCCAACCAATCTAGATGGAGACCTTCTTTGTGTTTCACCTCGCAGCCAGTTGGCGTGCCCATCCACAAAGCCCCCCTCACTCCGCCCCACCACCCTTGTCGGCTGGACCTGTCTTTCCCGCTCACTCAAGGTTTTCTGAGAAATTTACCCCTACAGAGGTGCAGAGTGCAAATGTTTTGGGAGTGTCGTCAGAGAAATCCTTGATCAGGGCGGCTGCTGTCCAAATGGTCTTCGCTTCCCGCAGCTCGCAGGATTTTATTACCCCAGAGGAGGTCGCCGAACTAGAGAAGTGGAGCGGCCACGGTGTCTTAGAGGCATTATGTGGATTCGATATCCCATCTGAAGTGCGCCCTTTCACACTTCCAATCGTTCGATATATCTGACTTTTTTCCGATTCTTAGAAACTCCATCCTGACAAGGGTAGCGTGTGGGACTTACACGAGACACAACTCGAGACAAAACCCTGACTGGTGATTCTCCCAAGATCACGAGTAATGGTGGTCATAAATCGTGCCTCCTTTCGCTTCCCTGATTTTTCCTTTATCTCCTTGGCCGAGCCCTGGTGTGTGGTCATCGACGCCTTAAAGCTTTGCAAGGTTTTAATCCTGTTCACAAATAACTCGGCCTTGTTCCTGCTCGTGGTGCGTTGTAACTTGGGGCAGGTCAGTTTTGTACTTCGCGATAATCCTCCAGCATTCTGCTTGAGTAGTCGCAAGTCCGAGTCCATTTCTCCTGTTGCTATTTACGCCTAGCGAGTCGAAACAAACCTGCCTACATACATAAAGAGCTGATAACTTTATACATCTGATGCAGACGACTCCTTCGGCTGCTCAACCTCCTCCCATTCGTCAAGCGCTTCTGGCTCCGCAGATTCGTTTGAATAGTCCTTGAATCGCGCGACTAACCGCCATCGGAGGACACAGATACCTCTCACGATGACGAAGATCACACAATAACCAACTCCAATGCCGATTATGTATGCAGCCAGGTACCCGTGCTGCGTTGAGGGATCCAGGAAACCGTATGCTGCAGCGAATTAGCCCGTGCGGGTGAAAACCATTAATGAATCAACGCACTGTAGAAGCCTTGCGTTGCATATGTAATATACGCCACGCCGAGGTAGCACAGAAGGAGGATGAAAACTGGCACAATGTGGGTCCAAGGACTTGGGCCGGCGTTGGTTAGGAAGATCTCGAAAAACGCAAATAGGCTGTTCATAGCATGCTGAGAGATATTTGACCAAGCTGAACACGGCATAGTACCAAGAACAGGTAAATCAGCATGGCGGTGATCGCTGATCGGTATGAGAAGATCATGACGTACCGGAGTACTTCGTGTTGAACGTCGAAGGGGAGGCCAACAGAGCCCAGAACACAACAGTCACGATAATGGCTACGACACTCATCAATGGAGTTCCCCGTGAAGATCATCGATCAGAAGACATACGGAATACGACAATGGTCGAATATAATAGAACATGCAAAAATTGCAAGATACGTGGCCACGACTGAAGAGGATATCCTTTCTGTCCACGCAGCGCGAAGGCGAGTGTCTGTACACTTGAGGCCCAGAAGTAAGCCACGAGGCCAATGTACGATAGGTCCGTGAAATAGGATAAAAAACTGGAGAGCAGTCACGGTCAGGCACAGCGCAGGGTGTCTAGGATGTAGAAAACCGGTTCACCTCTTAGAATCGTGGTAGATCAGGGACTCAGAGGCAAGAACAGTGATAGTGGTAACGAGCGTGTAGAGAGCAAGGAGGAAGCGAAGGGCCCCGAGAGTCAAAGAAGAGAACACTGGCGAAGTGACCAGCCTGTTGGCTGGGTCAAAAGGAGAGCCCACCCCGAACCGCTCGTATGAAAACCTCGGCCGTAGAGACTTCATGAAGGTCCTGAACAAGAATGAGAAAAAGAAGAGCTGAGGGGCCTGCAGCTGGGAGAGAGTTGACGGCTAAGTCTGTAACCCAACCTCTGATTGGACAGCGACGTGTGCTCCGACAGTATGATCCAGACGTCGGCTAAGTACACAGTGACAAAATGCTGGCACAATGGCAGGAAAACTCAAATACAGTACGTGAGCATTTTGGAATACGATGTTGACATGGATGCTGACAAGTTAGCAATTTTTCAATGTGTAGCGGGCCAGTTACAATTCAAACTCGGACTGCACCAAAATCACACAGAGTCGATTCGAAGCAAATGGTTCTTTCCCGCAACACATGACTGCTATGGTGCATTGTAAGCTGTATGTGCCATGTGCCATCACAATAAACCAAGATCCTGACGGGTGTCATCATGACCAAAACAGGTGTTGTAGAGGCTGCTATCACGCACCTGTTTGATGAGCTTCTGTGCAATCGGATGAAAAGCATCCTGCGAGTTCTGGAAAGTAGTTATCGCGAGTTCCGGGTTCACTTCGTAGACTGACTTGAAGACGGGTCGGCAGAACTTCATGCGTCCCTTAATTATACCTGTGCTGTCCTCTCCAACAACCCATCTCGCAGCTTCAGGGGCGTACTTCCTGGCTTCATCGGACGA
Organism: Leucogyrophana mollusca; assembly: GCA_021014945.1. NCBI lineage: Eukaryota > Fungi > Basidiomycota > Agaricomycetes > Boletales > Leucogyrophana > Leucogyrophana mollusca. The sequence goes on along the minus strand of MU266523.1, from coordinate 477 downwards.
CGCTTCCCTTAACACCAAATTGTAGAACCGGAGCCGGATCTCGGGACTCGAAGCCACTGAAAACTGATACAACTCGTCAAGGTGGAGTATATGCGAGGTTGGGAGAGCAGGCAATGTCGCAAAAATCGCAATTCCCTTGTCAGGTCTTGCGCCAGCTTACGATCTTATCAGACGTGGACAAGTGTATTGTAAGGTCTCATGAGTACCCGGTAAGGCGTTCTGCTATCATTTCCAGGTCTTCTCAGTTTCTCGTCATGTCTAACACGGCGCCCACTCCTCCTGTTCAGGTCATCATCATGTCTAACAAGCTCCTGGTAAGCTGCCCCCCCAACCCTTTTCAAGCCATCTCAGTTCCTCGTCAGATTTAATAACCACCTCGCAAGGTAGCCGCCGACGCTTTTCAGATTAAATAAGGACCTAATAATGTTCCCGCTGGCCATTATCGAGCCTCCTCGTCCACCATAATTATTACTTGTA
>MU266522.1:12376-50500 GCA_021014945.1 Leucogyrophana mollusca | reverse complement strand
GTCTCACAGCCTTTCGTAGGGCTGTCTTCACCACTTCGTGTGTTATCGGATTATCCATCTGGTGCAACAGAATGCACAGGTCCACGTCGTGGAAATGAGAACTGACAATTTCGGGCTCCAGTGTACTCAGCGCGTCAGAATCAAATTCTGCGTTAAGATGCACGCTGGGGTCGTGGTCGTGGAGAGACCCCCTGTACTGCCTAACGGACTGGGAACAGCGGGTCAAAAAGTGAGTTAATCCGTCCTGCGCACGAGACACACCTCCTGGTCGTATTTCACTCCAAGTATCTTCACGCGTTGTCTCACAGACTCTCGTAGGGCCGTCTTCACCACTTCGTGTATTTGCGGATCATCCATCTGGTGCAACAGAATGCACAGGTCCATGTCGTGGAAATGAGAATCGTAAGAATCAAATTCTGCGTCAAGATGCACGCTGGAGTCGTGGTCGTGGAAAGGTTTCCTGTACTGCTTAATGAACGGGGAAACAACGGGTCAAAAAGTAGGTTGATCCGTCCTGCGCACGAGACACACCTCCTGGTTGTATTTCAGTCCAAGTGTCTTCGCGCGTTGTCTCACAGCCTTTCGTAGGGCCCGCTTCACCCCTTCCTGTGTTTGGACATCAGCCATCTGGTGCAACAGAACGCACAAGTCCTTGTCGTGGAAATGAGAATTGACAATTTCGAGCTCCAGTGTGCTCGGCGCGTAAGATGTCCGATCGCGGGCGTCCCGAGATGCGAACGCTGCGGCAACGATCTCCTCTTCCGCCTGATTCAAGGAGAAAGAAGGCGAATTCGGGTGCGATGGAGTCGGTGTTGCCTCTGGGTCCTTCTCAACTCGAGCTTGGGAGTGGTGGGAGTGATGAGACTGATGAGACACGTGAGAGGCCTCACTCCCTCCCGCATTGACTATCGAAGACTGCTTCTGCATATGCGCGGCGGATGTGGCAGCAAAGAGCAAGTCCTCGTGAGATGCTGGATGGCGATAAGGAGAGAAGGGAGGGTTGTGGTGAGAAGGAGACATTGGGCTGCCAGCAGTGCTCATTGGACCACCTCTTTTCGAGGCAGCGACCTCCACCTCACTCGCGACACTGACTACCGATTTGACCTTCTTGGCGGCATTTGTGGTGGCCTTCAGTGGCGGCTGGCTGGGCGATTCAGATGGGGGGAGACCCGGCTCGTGGCGGTGCGAACGAGGTGAAGTTGGAACTTGCGAGGGTGATCGTCGCGACTTAGACCCGCTGGGAGTAGATGGGGGTTCAACGTTGATGTGGAACGATTGGGACCTCGGTGAAGCAACAGACATGGGAAGGGGGATTTTGGCTTCAGTGAGGGGGGTATTATTAAGGTTGGGCTGAGGCGTAGCGTGACGTCAGTAAACGTACTTTCGCCGGCGGTAGCTGAGACGAAAAGGCGAGCCCGCAGAAACTCAAATGCCGTGTGCTCTATGGAGGCATTTCGTTGTTAGCGGCATGATCAGGCAAGTGCCCAAAGTTACCAAAGGAAGGGCCAGAGTCGAATGACTCGTAGCGCGGCCCAGGAGAATCCTGAGGGTCAGACTCGGGCCGCCAGTACGTGTTTCAACACGGGTGCCACAAGCAGGCTGAAATGGGAAACGGAATAGATGCTCACCATGCCAGTTGATTGTGGCCCGACGGACATCTCGCCTTCTTGTACGTTAGAATCGAGGTCGTCGCCGTCTTCTTCGTCAGCGCCCGGAGCGCTCTGTTTCACTGATGGAAGTGCAAGATTTGGAAAACCAGTGGAAGTGGGGGATTCCCGAAGGCCCTCTAGATATGGTAGCATCGTGGGTGGGGACAACGATGGGTTCAAACCACTGCTGTAGTCTGGAAAAAGGGTGATCCGAGGTCAAGTAGATGGGCGTCGCAGATTAACAGAGAGCAGATGATAGAAGTAGTCGAAGAGCAAGGTTAAGATGTTCGCAGAGGACTTTGGGAGGATTTCGGGACGGAAAGCAGAGTCCAGATATACAAAATGAAATGTAGCGGTCAGGTAATTAGCAGGCCTGCCCGCATCCGGTGTCGAGTCCCCTGTTACTCCTCCGGATTATTCGGCTCCGTCACTCTGAAACACTTTGGAGTCCGAGCAAGCAGTACCTTAACAGCGCTCGGAGCCCCCGATCACCACCCCGAGTACATTACGCAACTCGCAGCATTTTCCCGACGTTCATTTCGTGAATATGTGTTTGCTCCCGCCCCCGCCCCCACGCTCACTCTCACCTTTTCGAACACCGTCTACCTCACCACCCCGCCAACTCCCCGCGACGTGAAGCGCAAGGTGGCCAATGTAACAAGGGCGCGAAGAGAATGTCGGGAAGAGGGCTGGATACAGGGCAGCTTAGGTGCGTCTCGTGTCATTTCGTTTGGCATACCCAGTCAGAACTCGGCCTCGACATCCCTCGTACCAAACACGCCCACGCCCCCTCCTTCCCCCACCTCCCCCTAACAACCCGCCGGTCACTCGAATGGCACCTGCGCCGCTGCGCTATCCCCGCGCATACTCGTCTCTATGGGCGCGGACAATGTACGATGCGCTCATGCGCTGGGACTAGCGCATGGGGACATCCTGGCGTTTGACAGCGCGCTTTCTGCGCGCCCCTCTTGCCGACGCGCTGTCCTTCCGGCTGGATCTTCATCCCCACCCTCCGGAACCAGCCACGCCCATCACCCAGAGTTTTGGCATGAGACCTACTCGGCCGACAGCACATTGGTCACGAAGATCTCTGTTGGCTTGAGGTTTGCGATAGGGGAAACAGTAGTATGTGTATGGTGTGTTGTATAATGAAAAAGTGCTCGAGATTATGCAATGAGATCGATGAATTCTATTTGAACATGCACATCGAGCGAGAACTCGAGTATGCAAAGTGTGATGATATGAACAAAAGACGGAAAGACGTACCAAAACATAGTTGCGCCCATAGGATGTTGGCTCTCGTCTGCGCAGACAGTCACCACGACGTCGAGGCTATTTACCTTGTATGTCTGCTGTACTCGTTAATTTGGAATTATCATTAAGCACTACTGAAAAACCTGCCTGGAGTGCTTGGGGGACTTCAAAGAATTGAGAGAAGCACGATTTTGGGGAACCGAGAAACTTCGAAGGGGTAACAGGGGACTACGAACTCCTCATTTACTTATGTAATGCACAGCCTCAGTAGCCCAAGTCAAAGTGCCTTGACCCAAATCTTGTACCTCACAATCTGGTCCGTCGTATTTCGCTATGGACATGGACAGTATGCCGGGGTCACCCATTGTAGACTACGTCCGTCCGTCTACCAAGGAACGTGTTCAAGCGGTCGACCCCAACGAAGGCCGCTGCCTCGTTGAGAATTGTTCTCCGACCTCCAGCATCGAATACTGCTACCTTTTGTCCCGAAAGCACTGGCATAACACAGGTTTGGTATGAGACTAATACAATCTTGACTCTGGTCTTATCACTCATTCCCCATTAGCTCGATTCGCTCGAGTGGTACTGGAATATGCGGGCCAATACCCTCAATCTCGATACTCGTCGTAACATTTTCCCTGGTAGGCATTTGTTCAATTGCGTTGCTGAGACCTACTTACCATTACTTTTAAAATAGCTGGTGCTTCTGTCCATCACATGCATGACACTGGCCGGTGGTTGCTTCTACCTGAAGACGCTATTGTCCAGCAATACTATGACACTCTAGCTCTGTTCCACGTTTTCGCCGTCAGAGAACGATTTCCAGTCATTCCGGTACGTTTGGGCGGCGCCGACACTGTTGTTGTAACTGATACCTTTGTCAAGGATCGCAACGATTTTCGGTATCGTCTTGTACCTATCAAGGACATGAAAGGCATCGCTTTCACGAGGCAGCACGCCACCCCCGTAGATTTATCCCCCGACGACTTCACCGTTCGCGTCTACCCCTTTGACACGCTCCCCGTTTTGGTCAGCCACATCCACCCCAAGTTTGCCATCGTCGCGGCGGGGATGCGACTGTCTACTTTGCAAGCAGAGGATGTTTCGGCTCTCGCGGACGCATTCCCCATTCTGCCCAAGATCGTGGCGCTGTATAGGGCCTGGACCGGGCCATGTCCTGCTAATGCACAAGAGAACGACTCCTTTTGGCCCCCGTACAACCCCTCCGATGATGACGCTGACGACGACGACGACAGGGGTGACGAACCCAGGGACAAAGACTACAATGATGCAGTAACTGAGAAAGGACGCTACCGTAGCAAAACTCGCAACAGAGCTAGGGACGCGTCCCCAACCGAAAATCGTACCCGCACTCGAGGTGCCAACCAACGACCTGGTCAGACGGATGGGGCCGATGACATGAGGGACAGGGATTCTGACAGTGCGGTAACCAAGAAAGGACGCTATAATGGTGGGCACCGAAAGCGAAGGAGACGCCGGAACTGGCACGAGTCCACAGGCTCGTCGGGGGATGCACCGTCGGCTTCCGGAAAACGAACGCAATCCGGCGGGCTTTCCCGAGCGACGGTGGCGGAGCACACCTGTAAAGTTGGTAAGATGGAGTGGAGCGGGGATGCCTTGCTCACCTGGTCCAGGCAATGTTAGGTCTCCACCGAAGAGGAGGTGGATCTTGTGGATGCAACCCCTTTGAAGATCGGAAATGCAGACATTTGTGGCACATCGGTTCCTGTTCAACCTCATTGTTGCCCATTCGATTACTTGAAAATATGTTAGTCGTTGGGAGAGGCTCCCTGGAGACAATCGGAGACAGCTGGTCAGGTAGCTACAGAGTAGTGACGGCAGCAAACCTTCATTAAAGCCCCGACCCCATGTACACCAAAGACACGCATCATCTTGACGGCGGCGGTCTGCCCGCCTATTTTACCTGTCCAAATGTCCCCGAAGCCTCCGTCGTCGACTTGAGAATCGCCTCCGATAATGAGGTTCCGGAGAACAAGAGGCTTCGGGTGTCTTGGACGGCTGTACTACTGTCTTTACCATACCATAGGCGATCGAATGCTACCAAGGTCGACAAGCCATGTCAGGATGTCATCAATGGAGAATAATTATGGAACGTGAGGAGACGACAATACCCCCTGGATGAAATCAAGTAATGACTGCGCTCAAGGGCCTTTTTGCTCGAGTAGCAAATTTCGACTCTGGCGATCTTTCAGGGATGTGAATATCCGGACGGCGATGGAGAGTGCGTCGAGTTTCAAGATCTTGTTTACCAGAGTCTGGTCGTGTGAGCACGGGATTCCTGCATTTTTCGTGAGTTTAGACTATACCTTCTCGTTTCGACAACGTATTTTCCGCAGCCTCGCCGAGTCCCAACGTTGATTGGTGGTCGTAACCCTCAAACCTGGAGGCCTCGTGGATCACACGACCCATGGGCTGCAGGACTGCGTGAGGTGGTCTGTTGATTATCCGGTTCCTGTGAAGTGAATGGCCGCTAGGCCACATTATCGTGCTTTGGCCAATTTGGTATCTCCTTAGCAAGACTCGTGGGCCCACTGGATGATTCAAGTCATGATCGAGGATAGGTAAAGAGGACGAGAAGAGCTCAAAACTGAACAACGCACATCACGTGATGACCACCAGGAATCGCCAGGAAGTGATCAGGCATGGAGTGCAACCACGAACTCGAAATTCATACGACTTAGTATTTATTACAAAGTAGTACGCGGGTGCCGACACAAACGCACATGGAGTCGGGGTCACCCGATGAAGATACAAGGATTGACATTCAGCAAACATTAGACCCTACTTAGAAAACAAGCGGAACCCGGCAATCGCCCCCCACAGATTCGTTTGATCAATCCAAACAAGATATCTGACGATGGCATGCAGTTTACGTTGATAAAGTAGAATTCAAGGCATCGAAGGGGCCCTCCGCTTCCACTGTGCACAACGTGAGTCTGCCCAACGGAACATGCTTCCCCGATAACTGATTGGTTCTCCAGGTGTCCACCAAAACGCGATTGAGCACGTACCCCTGATCATCATATCGTGGGTTGTTCTGCGTTTGTCTGGTGAGCCCGGGAAAGTAACTACCTAACCTTCTTCCCTCTGAGACAAACTCTGATGATCGTTTTTTCAAGCGCAGTACTCGTGGCGGTCTCTTGGGAGAGGTGTCTGTAGTCGCCAAGTCTTGTCTGTGTCCCTTAAAGCGCGTCTCTTGTCCCCTCAATCAAAGACCGTAATACGCGTGTCAGCCAGGGCTTCCGTCAAGATATCTATCGATTACGACGCAACAGCTTGTTCCACAACAGAGATGCACGGCCACATCTCGGAATGTAAACGGGTACGCATCATACAGTGAGTGTCACTTAATGACCTTTGTGACACGAAGTGGCAAGCAGTCAGACGGCTCTATGAAAATCCGTTCATCAGCAGGGGGAGCGGAGGATGGGTTTAATAAACAGACGAACTCATCGTAACGCCGGCCCGGGGCTTGGCCACTTGGCCAGGGTACGCAAGGTCAAACTCGAACTTCGCAATGAGGATCCTGCGATTGGACAGTCATCATTGTGAGTAAGACAAATGAGACCGGCTCAAACAAGGTATGTATATGATTGGCACGTACGCTAAGATGGCCTTCATCTCCACCATCGCCATGGTCTTCCCGATGCATCCATGGGGCCCAGCGGAGAAAGAAAGGAGCGAAAATGCGGGGTTGTATGTCTCAGGGAGACTGTGCCACCGTTCGGGACGAAATCTGGAGTTATGTTAGGTGAATGTCCCGCACGAGGAGGCCAGAATCATCAGATGTCGACGTACTCCTCAGCATCTTCTCCCCAGTGTTCCTTCCACGTGTTGAAGACGCGTATCTGGATTGATTGTCACCGGTCAGGCCACGAAGCGCAATCCGAAACGGTGAGCGCACAGGTATATAAATCAAAGTGCCCTCGGGGACAAACGTCCCGTCGATCTCCGTATCTTTAGCGGCCTTGCGAAACATCATGGGGACAGGCGGGAACAGACGCAAACTCTCCATGCTGAGGATATACGCATCAACAATGCTCGCATTCAATGTCAGTGAAAGACTGGACTGACATTACTGCTTCAAGGAAAGGCGAGTCCTTGAGGCTGCGATAGTCAGGGCGGGGGTTATCAGCGACTAGCGCCGTGACTTCCTCGCGAAGTTTGGTTTGAGCTGCTTTGTTACTAGCGAGTAGCCAGAGAGTCCACGAAAGGGCCGACGCAGTCGTTTCGTGGCCGGCGACGAGGAATGTCAGCTGTCAAAAGCGTCACTCTGGGGAGTAAGCCCGCATAAGGTTCGTACTTACGACGTGTTCGACCATATCAGTATCGCTTATCTGATACCCTTCCCCTTTCTCCGCAGATCGAGCTTGCAGAAGTAGGGACATGATGTCCCTCCGTTTTGGCGCAGGAGTGGAGTCTGCTGCGTCCAGCTCTGCTATCCGCTCAGCAAGGATGTCCTGCGCGATGGCCTTGATGCGACGCACGGCGTCGATGGTGATGCCAATAGGGGCTATCGCGTGGAAGTCAAAGTCATGATTCTGATTTCTCGCGGCGAGGATGGCGACGATCTTACCGAGGGCACTATTCACGTGGAACCAATGACGAAGGCGATAGACCTGTTCGGAACTGAGGAATGTAGCCATGCCAGGAATGGCCAGCACGAGGAAGAACTTGGCAATATTGGGGCCTTTACTCGGAAGCAAGTGTTGGTTGGGGGGTCCGCCCACTACAACTGACAGATATCACGCACCAGATTGCAAGTCGAGAAGCTCGCCGTATGCCTTAGCCAGGGGGTCGCTTGGGTCCTTGGTAGCGTTGCACTTGTATCCAAACGCGGTCGCGCATATGGTGTCTAGGGTAATATTTCTCACTTGAACGCGTCCGTGTCGTTCAGCCATAGCCAGTAGTACAAAGTGGACTCAAGAGACTCACGGAGGTCGTACATGAGGCAGACCTTCCCTCTCCCCGAAACGTCTTCAGCTTCGATCGCAGACGTCAAGGCGTCAACAAAGCTGGTTGAACATGTCCCGTCGAAAGAGGAACGAATGATATTAAAAGCTGGGACCTACCCATCAGTGATATCATAGTACATGTCGGTTTCTGCAACTCGGGATAAGTGATAACAATAAGGAAGAAGCATGGGTGGGGTAAAAAAAAAAAGACCCACGAGCCATGAGATTCGGTATCGAAAACGCGGGGTTCATGGCCTTGCGCATCATCTTGTGTTCATTTCCCGTGACTGTCATTAGACTATAGCCCGTTATCAAGCCCAACATACGTTTCAGCAGGCCCGGCTACAGCGGGCAGTCAGCTCAAGGCGCTGAGAGCTGGGGACAGGCACCTGGAGTACCGCATACGCACGCGGGGAAAATCAAGCCAGTCCGAGATGAGGATCTTGCGTAGAGGTTCTGGGTTGATGAAGATGAGGCGCTCCACGCCGACGGGGCCAACAACGCGCACGATGGGTCCGTACTCCAGGAGCCATCTGCGCTGAGGAACTCCAGCTTCTTCCTCTAGTATGGTGGGAAATTGGCCGAGGAAGGGGTTTCCAAGCGGAGGGCCTGGGAGGTGACGGAGAGGGGAAAGGAAGTACGGCCATAGGATGATGCGGTAGAGGATCTTGTAGGCGATATACACTGGAGCTAATTAGTGCCATGTAGGAAGAACGTTGTGGGTTTGTTGGTACGAACGGGTGAATACAAGAGCCAAGGTAGGCGGACGCGTCCAATATTCGACGGTCACTGGAAGGAGAGCCATTATGCGACACGACTTCTGGAGAAAACTTTGCCTAGGTGCTGATTATAACCACTTCGGTTCAAGGTACACAGGGATTTCCTCGGTTGTCATTCCGATAGTGGGAAGCGAAGCGAAGAGGGAGCGGACGTCCATAATTATTTGGATAGATGTCGTACTACGACATCAGAGGAAATCTTCTCGAAATCATAGAGAAGTACTTTAGGCTGAGTCGCATCGTTGGACTTGGGATTGTCCGAGCAAGAGGCTCGCCATGCGGGCGGAATCTACGGCTGCGGTCACTGTCGGCCAAAGTATGAGTGCGCCGCCATCGTACGAGTCTCCATCACAATTTCATCCTCCATGCCATGGCGTTGAGATAGTAACGTGAAAGAATCCAAGGGATAACCGCCCGTGGAATTAAGCAGACGGAACGAATTATCGCATTATGGGACAGAGCATATGGAAACCGATTTGACCTATCCAATCCGCGGTGCCTTTTCCAAGCCGATTTAGTCTCTAACATGAATGTCCGGCCTGCGTTTCTTCGCGTTTACCTTCGAGGCCTTGAAAGCTTGAAAGTTTCTGATGGAAACTCGATACAGGAATGGATGAGTCCCTCAGTCGTGAATAATTGACTATATTGGTGAATGTACCTGGATATAGGAATGGATTAGTGTCCTACGAAGGTCAGTAGAATGGTATCTAGGTAGGCTAACGAGCCACTTAACCTCGGTCGTAAGGAATAGCACACTGAGGGCATTTGAACGAACATCACGTATGAAGCGGGAGTTGCCGGATTACCACCAGGCATTTTGGAGCGCCTGTTGTTGATAACATCTTCAAGCACTTCGACGCACTAGGCATTGCTGTGGCGCTGCCATGCTCGGATATTGGTACTTCTCAAAGATCGTCAGCGACAAGAGCTGCTACTCACCCAAAATGACACCAATCTCAAGTGTTGCTCGATCTATTACAAGAAATATTATCCCCTCTGCACTTCAAAACACTCATTTCCAACTAATGAGCCCCGCACAGACACGAGACTCCCTCGACCTTGGCAGTATTCGTCAAAACCTGCAGATCTTGTCCACCAGACGGACTGGGAGAGTATCACATCGACTTCTACACGTTCCGTTCCATGAATCGACATGACTTCGGATTGGGAACTGTTTCACGAAGCCAATCATTTGGAGCATCTGTCAGGGAAATGGATGATTGAAATCCCCCAGCGGATTGCCAAAAGAAATCAGGGCATGGTCGACATCGTCAAGGTTAAGGCGAAGAGCTATGTTCTTTGGCGTTTCAATATGCTTCCTCGTTTTAACAAGGCATTTTCCGTAGCCTCGCCGAGTGCCAACGTTGATTGGTGGCCACAACCCTCAAGCTCGGGCGCCTCATGGATCTCGCGGCTCATGGGCTGCAGGATTGCATGAGGTGGTCTGTCGATCATCTGGCTCCTGTTAAGTGAATGCCTGCTAGGCCACATCACGTGCCTTAGCCGTCAGGAAATCGGGGGGCAGTAGCTATGGCCAGGACTTGATATCTTGCTAGCAAGCCACCGAATAGGTCCTTAAATGCCTCCTGTTTGGATGCTGCACACGGTCCTCGTGAGTTCGCTACTTGAGCATATCGGACGCCTACCCCTACATAAACCTCTTCCAACAAGCTCTTTCTTGGTTTTAGTCATCACAATGCCTGTGAATCAATCGAGGGCGAAAACTCAGATGGGGCAGCAAGCATCGGGTGCCAGCGATACAGTCGTTCACGACGCCAGGTCGGATGATGTGGTAATTCCGTGCGTTTTACTTGTTTCGTGAAGTTGAGTCTTGCCAACACCATCTCAAGCGTTATTGGTGAAACGGGAGTCGGAAAAAGCACGGTAAGCCTGTACCCTGCCCATTATCAACGATCGCGAACTTACTCCAAATAAGTTCATCAACGCCGCCGCCGGGAAAACAGCAATCCCCGTTGGCCATGACTGGAATTCTTACACCGAGCACATCCGACACATTGCCGTCCCCCATCCCAATGATCCCTCTCGTCGTGTAGTCTTTGTTGATGCACCTGGTTTTAACAATACGTACGCGGCGGGCGCAGGTGACTTGGATATCTTTGACCGCCTTACTTCATGGCTAAGGAATTCGTGAGTGGGTTTGACTCGTTCACATCTTTCAATCTGACGCCACGCATGACAGCTACAGCGAAAGTACAAAAATTTCTGGCTTTATCTATCCGCAAGATGTGTCTCAAGATAGTGTAGTGGGAACACCTCTCAGAAATATGCTCGCGAAGCTGAAGAAATTGTCCTGCTTCAACGGTACACAGAGTTTAATTCTCGCGACCACGAATGGGGTTGCGGGGCGGAGGAGAGTTGTAGGGACCACGAGGAGCTATTGTCTGCTAACTCGTGGAGGGATGCTATCGATCAGGGAGCACGAATGGTTCAGTTTCGTGACCACCACGCATCTGCATGGGCTGTGATCGACCTCATCCTGCCGGAGAAAGCGAAGCCCGTGATTTTGTGCGTTTTCCTTCTTGTTGATTCCCAAGGCTACTGGGTTAGACTGGAGCGGGAAAGAGCACAGTAAGCTACGCCTTCACACCTTTTTTCCAGCTGACTCTTGATGCTAGTTTATCAATGCGGTGGCTGGGGGATGTGTGACGAAAGTTGACAGCGGCATATTTTCTTGCACGTCACGCGTTTCGGATTCCAAGGTCCTGCACCCGGACGACCCTACTTGCCCCGTTGTCCCGGTTGATACCCCAGGTTTTAATGACTCGTCAACCCGGGATGACGCAGACACGCTGAAGCGCATGATCGAATGGCTCGAGCACCGGTAAGCACATCCCCACGCTGACGTTCACCTCATCCATCTAAGTCGCCAACAGACCACAGGGGACGAAACTTGTTGGCTTCATATATCCGCACGAGATCACGCAGACCCGGATTGATCTCTCTCCGGCGGTCGTTACACCTATGAAGTTCCGCCCTCAGGCTGGCGTGCTCCGGAACATCGTTCTGGCGACGACAAAATGGAGCGAAGTTCTGTCGGACGTGGGACAACGCTACGAAAGCCAGCTCACCGAGACGTATTGGAAGGATTTACTCCTCCAAAGAATGCAGACGACTCGATTTACGGATACACGGGAATCCGCCTGGGAAATCATCGACCTTGTCCTGCAACAAGAATCAGTTGACAGTTCCCTGCTTGAACAGGAGCTAGTACAGGTCATGACGCGACTCCCTCGAAAGACCCCACCTTCCGCACCCATAGCGACCCGCTGCATGCAGTGGAACGGTTGAAAAGTGCGCTTGTGTGATCTACCTTCTCTTCCTCGTGATGTCCGTAGTTTCCAGGAGCTAACGTGTCGATGTCTTGTTTTTGCTTCCTACTTTAGGTCGTGTGCTGAGCTCTTTTAATATGCCCTAGTACTCCATATATTCGCGCACCTGTGCTTGCGCGACTGAAATTTTTTATGCAACGCACTGTAAATGAATACATGATATATAATGCCTTAGCCGACTCGATACCACCCCAGCAAGCCTCATAGGTTCCATGGCATGTCTTCGTCGAATGCTCCGCCTCGGCCACTATCCGTCATTCCCACGTGAAACAACTCTGAGACGATACCTCCGCGCTCCTTTGTGGAGCGGAAACCACTCCTCCCATATCACGAGATGCTTTCGGCAGGATTACTGCATGTCTACCGGTCGACGACGTCGAGAGCTGGCCACAATACCTCTCAAAGTACTATCTGGGGCTACTTCCTCCTCGGGGGGACATTCCCCCGTGAAACTTGCCACTCGAGATGCCATTCGGCTGGCAAACTGCTGACGCTCGGATTGCAGTCGTCTTGCGGGCCATAACTGAGGGGGCATATAAAAGCAGGTGCATCGACGAAATACAGTGGGCGCGGATGCGCCAAGTGTACGTCGCATTTCCGCTCTACCACCTCGAATACTTATCTGTTTGATTCGTGGCTTTTCATTGCTACTTCCTTTGTCATTGGTTTCGGTGCCTGAGCCAACGAGGGTCCCAGTTTGGCCAAACACAAACTCCACACCATGGTCCATGAGCCGACATCAGCGATTTGCGCCCTCCAAATTCGGTCTTTCTCACAGTTCGAAGACTCTGCTTCCCCAATACATACATCTCGGCCCTCCGAAAGCCCGCAGTTTCCACGCCGAAGCCTGTCTCGATGCCAATTTTGTTCTACGAACAGGTCTGGTGACGTGCACCCTGAAGGCGCCATCGGTGACCCCACCCGTTCTGCCTATCAGCTGGTGGGTGCGGTTCCGTGGTTAGCACCATCTATATAACAGTTCGCAGCTCTGCACCCATCGAGAGATTCTAGCAGCTCCCTATTATCACCACCAGCAACACCATGTCCACAACCCTCGCAAGCGCACCAAGCAGCTGCTGCTGGAGCGGCGTCAAGCACTCCGGCGCCCCCGCCGGGCGCGTCGAAGAGCTAGGCGGGCTGACCACCTACATCTCCGAGCCCCCCACCCCACAGCCCGCCAGCGCGCCCAAGAAAGTCATCCTCTTCCTCGCAGACGTCTACGGCCCCCTCTTCATCAACAACCAGCTGCTCCAGGACTACTTCGCCGCTGCAGGTGCGCGCGTCCCGTGCTGCGAGGTTCGGGTGGGCTGATAAGCGACGCACACACGCATGAACGCACCGGGTGACGCTGACAGGCTTCATCGTCGTGGGCCCGGACTATTTCTTCGGCAATGGCGTCCCGAACCACCCCCCGGGCTTCGATAGGCAGATCTGGGTTACGGCCGCGCGCCAGCCTGCGATAGACGCGTTCCCGGCGTGGTTCGCAGCCGTCAAGACGCGGTACGGTGCGTGTCACGCCCGCTTCAGCTAGCCGTTACCCCACGTCTGAGCGAGGCCATGCATCCAGGGGCCGATGCTAAGTACACCGCGGTGGGTCAGTGCAGAGTTCGCGCTGGTGAGTGGGGTGGGGCTGATGCCTGACAGGGTACTGTTTCGGCGCCTCATTCGTGATGGACCTCGCGGCGTCGGGAGAGATAGAAGCAGGTAGGGGGTGAATGAGCCTGTAGCTGGACTCCGGGTTGCTGATCCGCTTTGGGACGCAGGCGCGCTCGCGCACCCGGCTTTCCTCGACGAGAGCCACTTTGAGAAGCTCACCAGTACGTTGCCAGACACCACACCACCACTGACCGCCACTGACTCCGGTTTGCAGAGCCATTGCTCCTCTCCTGCGCAGGCAAGTATCGTGTTCGTTGCAGCCTAGGGGAGAAAACGCTAACTCTGACCTCCACCGCCACTAGAGGACGACTTTACGTTCCCCCTAAAGTCGCGCCGCCGCGCGGAGGACATCATGGTCGACAAGCACGCGCGGTACTACTTCCAGGTATTCTCGAGCGTGAAGCACGGCTTCGCCGTCCGCGGCGACCCGGACATCCCCCACGAGCGTACGTCCCCTGTCGTGTCATGTCATTTCTGCGTGCTAGTTGCTGAGTTCGATCCTGCGTGCAGGCTGGGCGAAGGAGGAGAGCGCGCGGGGGATAAAGGAGTGGTTTACCTGGTTTTCGTCGGGCGCGCCTGCGTAGTGGGACACCCGAGCACGTCTCGCCGGCTTGCGTAGGAGTATAGCTAAACGGGAATGTACCTCGAGTACCTTGTATCAGTATCAGTATCTTTCATGGCCAAATCATGCGCCCGCCTTATTGCGGGCCAACGGTGCTCCGTCGCCGTGAAAGGCGCCTTCCGAGACCCCGTGCGATCGCGTGACCTCTTCCTCCTGATCCCGAGTGGGACCTGCTCCATATCTTATCACGCGTCCTTCCCTTCCCAGCTCCCATCCGACCCACGACCTACACCATACACACAAAGAATGTCCTCCACCCTCGCCGGCACCCCAGGAGACTGCTGCTGGACCGGCATCAAGCACACCGGCACGCCCGTTGGGCACGTCGAGGAGCTCGGGGGGATGAACACCTACATATCCCTACCTCAATCAGGCGCCAGCAGCACGAAGAAAGTGATCTTGTTCCTTGCAGACGTCTATGGCGCGCTGTTCCTCAACAACAAGCTGCTCCAGGACTACTTCGCCGCCTCCGGTGCGTGCGTAGACATAGACACAGACCCAGACAGGCATAGGCCCGGGGGCACAGAGGCGCGGCTGACACAGCGACAGGCTTCATCGTCCTCGGGCCCGACTACTTCTTCGGCAACGCCGTCCCGCAGCACCCGCCCGGGTTCGAGTTGCAACTCTGGGTGACGGGCGCGATGGAGCGCGCGGTCGAGGCATTTCCGAAGTGGCTGGACGCCGTGAAGGCGCGATACGGTGCGCTGCCTTCTTGTCGCATGTATGCATGTACGAGTGGATGAATGGATGGTCGGCGCAGGGACGGAGGGGACGACGTACTTTGCTGTCGGTGAGCGCCCCCGTGTGTGCTGAATGCTGCGCTGGAGTTGGGATTGAGGAAGTAACCCCCCTAGGATACTGCTTCGGTGCGCCGTTCGTGATGGATTTGGCGGCATCGGATGCCATAGCGGCAGGTAGGCTCCACCCACCCATCCTGGCCGTCCCAAGTCACAGATTGATTGATCCGTGTTGCATGGGTATATGCGCACGCAGGCGCCATCGCACACCCCGCCTTCCTCGACGAAAGCCACTTTGAATCCCTGAAACGTACGTGCCCCGCAGACAAATCCAAAGCGAAAACGCTCACAACCTACTGACCGCAGAGCCGCTCCTCATATCCAGCCCAGGCAAGTCTCCCTCCGCTGACATTGCACGGGACGTGCGGAGCTGAGGTTGGCACTGGCGCGGAACAGAGGAAGATCACACGTTCCCCCTGCGGTCGCGCCGCCGCGCGGAGGACATCATGGTCGCGAACAAGGCGCGATACTATTTCCAGGTGTTCTCCGGCGTCAAGCATGGGTTCGCGGTTCGTGGGGACCCGAGCGTCCCGCACCAGCGTGAGTTCCGCGTTCTGCTTTTTGGGTTTTCGTTCTGGATTCTGCGTTCCGCTGTCTGCATTTGAGTCGTGGTGTGGCATGTGTGTGTGCTAGTTAGATGCTGACCCCGTGTCTGCGCAGGCTGGGCGAAGGAGGAGAGTGCGCGGGGGATCAAGGACTGGTTTACCTGGTTTTCTTAGGCTGGGATGGGAATAAGTATGCAAAGCATCATAGCACACACGCGTCTTGTACAATAAAGCGCCCTTCGCGCCGCCCGGTTATCTGCCGTGTATATTTCCACGAGAAGCACGAGATCCTCCGATCGGGTCCTGTGACCTGCGTCTTCGATATAAGTACTTCAGACCACTTACCTGATGAGAGCCACGATCCCACCCACACCCACAGCCAACCACCCCACACCAAAGACCCCCAGCTCTCGTGATGTCCACCACCCTCGCCGGCGCCCCGGGCGCATGCTGCTGGACTGGAGTTAAGCACAGCGGTACCCCCGTCGGGCAGGTCGAGGAGATCGGCGGGCTGAACACGTATGTCTCCGAGCCCCCCGCACCGACGAAGAACGTGATACTCTTCCTCGCGGATGTCTACGGCCCGTTCTTTATCAACAACAAGCTTCTCCAGGACTACTTTGCGTCGTGTGGTGCGCTCCCTTTCGACCCTCCGTTGGTTTTGTGTGGAGTGGGGTGCTGACGAGCAAACGCAGGGTTCCTCGTCCTCGGCCCGGACTACTTCTTCGGTGACTCGGTCCCGAACAACGTCCCCGACGACGAACGCAACGCTTGGATCGCAGCTGCGCGGGCCCCCGCGATCGCGGCGTTCCCGAAGTGGGTGGAGGCAGTGAAGGCTCGATACGGTGCGGGTGCTCCCTTTTGCCCGCTCTGAGCTAAAGCTGACCCTATGCGCCCCGGGCTGACGCTCACGCACACGAACGCCCAGGCACGGCGGGCACGAAATACTGCGCAGTCGGTGAGCACTAAGCGGCGCGGCAGGGCGTGTGTACGCGGGACTGAGTCATCGCCGCTAGGATACTGCTTCGGGGCGTCGTTCACGATAGAGTTGGCGGCTACGGATGTGGTGGAGGCTGGTGAGAGCGTTTATCACTAGTCTGGTTTGGGTAGAGTGTGATCGTGTATGTAGCGGCGCTCGCACACCCGGCGAACCTCGAGGAGAGCCACTTCGAGAACCTGAAGAGTAGGTCGACAGCTTGATTGAAGCGGACGAACTGACCACGCGCTTTTCCCCCCTTCCAAGAGCCGCTCCTCTTATCCTGCCCAGGTACGTCCCGACGGCCTTGGCGATACTAAAGCACGCGCTGAAAGAAGGCTGGGAAAATAGAATACGACTTTACGTTCCCCACGGAATCGCGTCGACGTGCAGAGGACATCATGGTTGCGCGGAAATGCCGGTACTACTTCCAGGTGTTCTCTGGCGTGAAGCATGGATTTGCAGTCCGGGGTAATCCGGATGTCCCGCATGAGCGTGCGTGCTAGATCTGTGATATTTCGCTGACGGTAGATGCTAATGAATAGATAGGCTGGGCGAAAGAGGAGAGTGCGCGGGGGATAAAGGAGTGGTTTACTTGGTTCACGCAGTCTGGGCCGGCTTAGTAGCGAGGAGGCGAAGGACAGCGATAGAGCACAAGGGGCAGTTTATCGATTAATCAGGTCTTCCAAGTTCCAATACGTGTCCATGATGAAGAGAATTCTTCATCTCGGACACTGGCCATGGCTAGAATTTGGAAAACTGTTAACATATGCAGATTTGGATCAACGGCATTTAGACTGGTGCGACTGAGGCTGTGTACATTATATAAGGAAATGAATGACTGGACAAGTATTGGACATCGATGACACTCACACTGGCAGCGACGACCACGAGATGAACGCAAACTTCCCGACAGTCTCGATCGACGTCGTAAGCTAATCATCATCCATCAAACCATACTTACCTACACAAAGCACAGATCATCGACCGACACACGGCCAAAGAAGTACTTCACGCCGTCCTTCACTCGATCCTCTTCCACCGCCTCTTTGGCACCGTGAAACCACAGACGTTCGAGGTCCTCGATGTCACCATGGCAAGTCGACGTCTCCTCCTTCGCATGGCGCTTACTGACAGGGCACAGCCGGGGGTCGCGGATCCGGAGATGGAGGCGCTCGTGAATGAGAAAGTAGATGTCTTCTGGAAGGCCCTCGAGAGCGGTACCCATAAGCGCGGCCAGGTATGTCCCATCCATCAGTAAGTGTGGACGACTCACATCGGGCGGCAGATCATAGTGACATTCTCGGAGAAACGGCCGAAGAAGTCGTGGTTCCAGGTGTACATGGGGGAAGAGGACGTCACGTGGGAACAGTGGTGTGTCCCTCTCCGTTCCTTCCTCTTGTTGCATCGCTCATTTCACTCAGGATAGTCAACGCCGAACTGCGCCAGCCTAAATCGGAACAAGGTCCGTGTCCGTCCCTTCTCGTCTCTTATACCTCATCCTCATAACTCGCTCCTCCTGCCTCTACACCTCGCCCGCACGCACGCAGACCGCCTCGCATTCAACGCCACCCTCTCCACCGCCCTCTCCACTGCCCTCCGCGCCATGCTCACACACACCGCCTCCGCCGCCCGCGTCCCCCCCATCACCACCTCCGCCGGCATATCCCCGTTCCCGATGCGCATTGGCGTGCGCGTTGGGGGAGTGGAGGTTGCGTAGGGGGGAAGGGGCCGGGATGGAGGGGAGTAGGGGGTTGCGCAGGGGCAGAGGGAAGGGGCGCAGGTCAGGGGGTGGGTGGTGGGAAACGGGTTGGGCAGGCCGGATCTGCACAGACGGGGGTGAGCATCCAGAGGATCGGCGGCTGCAGCGGGGTGGGGGTTGCATATACATATCAGGGGGACGGGGGTAGGAGGGAGGCGGAGAACGCGTAGGGCTGAGAGTTGTGAGTTGCGCAGGGGTGGTATTCAACAGTACTATGCGTGCTGCGTGGAGGGGCTGGGGTTGGAGGTGGCGTAGGGGGAAAGAGGTGGGGGGGGGGGGGGGGGGGGCTGGGAATTTTCCACCATGCGCGCTTGTTCGCCCAGTTCGCCATATTCTCCCGCCCGCTCGATGCGCTATGGTCGCTCTCCCGCTCACCTCACCCATTCGCTCATTCGTTTGCCCATCGGCACTTAAGTACTTACCCTCCGCAACCTACTTGTTCAGCGGACCGTGGACGCCTTTTCACATTTAATCGGCAACTATTCACATTTCACTGCCGAGCCATGCGCAATTTTTAACTTCTCACCGTCGATCCACGGGCCACTATTCGCATTTCACCGCCGAACCCCACGCCCACGGACGGCGGCACCCTAAGAGGCCGCGCGTCCCATCATGTTTCAAAAGTGCCCCATCTCGCAGTGTTCCGAGTACCCCGTCTCCCTGCCGCCACCAGTTCCACCCCTGCATCACATCAGCTCTATCTTGGCGTCCAAGTACCAACTCCACCCCGCAGCCCGAGTCTCCCGTCGTCCAGATACCAGCTCCACCCCGCCTCCCAAGTCCCACTTCGTCGCCCAGGTGATATCATCCGCCTGCCCCCTCCTAACCCACCTGGAGGGCTCAGAGCGAAGGCGAAGATGGGGGCGAAACGGGGCGCCGGGGGAAGGTACCAGACGAAGGGGGACGACCCACTGGCGCCTTTTCAAACTCCACTATCGAACCTTTCAGACTTCACTGTCGAAGCACGGGCGGTTTTTCATCGTCGAACCACGCGCGCACCCACGCCCCCAGTCCTGGATTACGTTGGAGTGGGGTGGGTGGGAGCTGGGAAAGGGCTGGAGGGGTAGGGGGGGCGTCTACTCCGCATTTCGCTCTCCCGTCCCCCTGCGTGTCCTAACTCTCTCCCTTTGAATAATATTTACATAACATCGTTGCAAACCAGCGCGAACTCGGAACAGGATCACTGCAGCAGAAGTACAAGAGTAGAACACGGCGACGTAAGGTAGTGGGTCGCAGTCCCTCCCCCTGGTAAGAGGCCGAGCGCCCCACCACGTTCCAAGCACACGATCTCGCAATGAAGCGCACTATCTCGTGACGTTCGAGCGCCCCATCTCGCGATGTTCAGAGAGCCCATCTCCCCGCCGCCACCAGTTCCACCACGTCACCCAAGTGATATCCTCAGCACCCACCTGCTTTCCTCCTAACCCACCTGGAGGGCACAGGACGAAGGCGAAAACGGGGGCGAAAACGGGGCGGCGAGGGAATATCAAATGGCGAGGGAATATGAAGTAACTGGGAGGGGCGAAGATGGCAGGACGAAGGGGGCTGGCCCACTGGTGCCTTCTCAAACCTCACTGTCGAACCACGCGCAGCTTTCCACCGTCGAACAAACGAGTGGGTAGTCCATAGCTCCGTCTGGGTTGGTGACAGCGCGCCAGGCGCCAGAAAACAGAAAATATATACAAGTCGCACATTTATACATCCTTGGGTGGGAGTGAAAGCTTCGGTCCCAACAACATGAACGAAAGCATAAGTCAAACCCACTCAGAACATCGGTGAGCGTCGACGTTGTGAGGAGCATTAAAGTGTGAATTTCCCGATGTGAGAACTTCGGTCCCAACAATATGAACGAGGGCACGGGTCGAACTCAGTCTGAACTGAGAGGAATATCAGTTAACGTAGACGGTGTGGGGAGCATTAAAGCTCACCACCAATGTCGAACGCAGCATCAACTATCCAACGACATTAAACATTAGGCTCCGATGTGAACGAACACGATCCTCTGCTCGAGGGGGACCACTTTCTTGTCCACCGTCTGCATAGCTATTTTCAGTGACGCCGCCGCCTTCGTGTAGTCCATCCCGTGCTCGAACATACTCTTGTAGAACGCCGAGACCATGTGGTGGGCGATCTCGTCGTCGACAGCCCACATCGTCCCAATCACGCTCTTAAACCCCGCAAACTGCATCCCTGCAGCAAGATGGATCACCTCGTCCGGCGTTGTCGCATCCCCGACCGCAGTGTGACAGGCGGAGAGAAACGCGAACTCTGGGTGAGAGATATCGGTGCGAATGATGTCGAGAAGGGAGAGTGGCTTGTCGTGCATGGCAAAGCACGAGTTAAAAGCCTGAGTCGCGTCTTGTTTACCGTGGCAAGCGAGGTGAACCCAAGGGTGCTTGCTGAGAGCGTCCAGTGCCACGCAATTCGTGGCAGCAGTACCGGCTAAACGCGTGGAAGGCATAGATGTTGGCAATTGGCGTAGAACGAGGTCGAGTTCCGCATTCACCGTGAGGAGTTCTTTCTCATAACTTCCGCTACTGGGCATTGCTTGGCCAATCGCGGCGAACTTTGGAGAGATCACTGACGCCATGGTGATGTTTCTCCTCGTCCTGATAAGGGCTGACAGCGTCGGAGTGTACGATGTGATGTATAGATCGGACAGGCCCAGCTCGCCCTTGCGGAATGGGCCGGCAGCATGCAAAGGCAGTGACGTGAACTTGGATGTTGGGCACAACCAGATTCGCGAACCTGCTGGGACCTGAATATTCCCTAGCACATGGACGATGGGTTTCACGACGAGACCCCAAAGGGATCGGAGTAGAGAGAATAGCTCATTCCGACCGCCGTTCTCGTGCTGAGGAACACCAGAATTTGAACGAGTCTTCAGTACGCGAGCAAACTCCGATTCCAATTGGGTGATATCTTGCAGAGTGACATTTCTAAGGGGTACATGATGCGGGGGGCCATCCCGGAGAACAATGAGTGCGTCGCAGGAATATTCGCTGCTATTGATGACAATGACAGGGCCTTCAATGGCGGCCTGCTGGAGATCGGAGTAGAGCGGAGGTAACAGAAAGCGGGAGAAACCCTCCAGGTGTCGTACTTCACACACGATGGAATCCCATTCTTCGGTCAAGCATCGGTGACGTTGTGCTTCTTCGTCACGAGAACCACTCTTCTCGTCATTCT
Organism: Leucogyrophana mollusca; assembly: GCA_021014945.1. Taxonomy (NCBI): domain Eukaryota; kingdom Fungi; phylum Basidiomycota; class Agaricomycetes; order Boletales; genus Leucogyrophana; species Leucogyrophana mollusca. Next base: position 28,924 of record MU266522.1, on the reverse strand, counting down.
GCACCCTTCCAGACAACCTGTCAAGCTCTGAGCTAATTCGCTGAAGGTCTGTCGCCAGCCTTTTGCCTTGTGCATTCGCATCAGAAAGCTGCTGAAGAGGTGTATGAAGGTTTGCCATCTGTGTCCATATTACCCCCCTTCCCTGCTCAAGTAGCTCAACTGCAGTAGCATGCTCGTTTCGACGAAGAGCGCAAGATGCAGCATTGGCCGCTAAGGAGGGAGAGATGGTTTTAAGGAGTTCGTGGCGCGATACAATGGATGACCTTGAGATGGCGTGGCGGTCGAGATTGCCTAATAATACTCTGTAGGCGTTCAATGCAGAAACATGATCAAATCTCTCTGCCGCCCCAATCCAGTTCAGTGAGCACCGAACTTGGTCCCATGAACCGCAGTTCATGTCACTGGAGGCCAGTTCATGGTACTGAAAAGCGACCTCGAGATCAGCCCTGTGGCTGAACTGTTTGCATCGAGTGGAAAGGGTGACAGCGAGGTTGTTCAGGGACATGGAGCGATCAGGGTGCCCTTGTGGATGCAACGCCAGGGCTGCATGATTCAGTTCGATAGCTTCGTCCAGGTCAGCCTCGTCGCCCAACAGTTTGAATCGAGTAGAAAGGGCGGAAGCGAGGTTGGTCAGGGGCGTAGGACGACGGGGGTGCCCTCGTGGCCGCGACGCCAGGGCTGCACGAGTCAGCTCGATGGCTTCGTTCAGGTCAGCTTTGTCGCCGAACTGGTCGAACCGAGTGGAAACGGTGACAGCAAGGTTGTTCAGGGACGTGGAATGATAGGGGTGCCCTTGTGGATGCAACACGAGGGCTGCTCGATTCAGCTCAATGGCTTCGTCCAGATCAGCTTTGTCGCCGAACTGGTCGAATCGAGTGGAAACGGTGAGGGCGAGATTGTTCAGGGACGTAGAATGATGGCGGTGCCCTCGTGGCCTCAACGCCAGGGCTGCACGAGTCAGCTCGATGGCTTCGTTCAGGTCAGCTCTGTCGCCGAACTGGTCGAATCGAGCGGAAACGGTCACAGCGAGGTTGTTTAGGGACATGGAGCGATCGGGGTGCCCTTGCGGATGTAACACGAGGGTTGCACGGCTCAGCCCGACGGCCTCGTCCAGGTCAGCTCTGCCGCCGAAATGTTTGAATCGAATGGAAATGGTGACAGCGAGGTTGTTCAGGGACATGGAGCGATCTGGGTGCCCTTGTGGACACAACGCCAGGGCTGCACGATTCAGATCCATGGCTTCGTCCAGGTCGGCTCTGTCGCCGAACTGGCCGAATCGAGTGGCAAGGGTGGAAGCGAGGTTGCTCAGGGACATGCAGCGAACGGCGTGCCCCGGTGGACGCAACGCAAGGGCTGCACGATTCAGCTCCATGGCTTCGTCCAAGTCAGCTCTGTCGCCCAGCTGGCCGAATCGAGTGAACACGGTGACAGCGAGGTTGTTCAGGGACATGGAGCGATCGGGGTGCTCTTGTGGATGCAACGCCAGGGCTGCACGATTCAGCTCGATGGCTTCGTCCAGGTCAGCTCTGTCGCCGAACTGGTCCAATCGGGTGGAAACGGCGAAAGCGAGGTTGCTCAGGGACGTGGAATGATGGTGGTGCCCTTGTGGATGCCACACGAGGGCTGCTCGATTCAGCTCAATGGCTTCGTCCAGGTCAGCTCTGTCGCCGAACTGGTCCAATCGAGTGGGGTTGTTCAGGGACGTGGAATGATGGGTGTGCCCTTGTGAATGCAACACGAGGGCTGCGCGATTCTGCTCAATGGCTTCGCCCAGGTCGGCTCTGTCGCCGAATTGGCCGAATCGAGTGGAAACGGTAAGGGCGAGGTTGTTCAGGGACATGGAGCGATCGGGGTGCCCTTGTGAACGCAACGCCAGGGCTACACGATTCAGCTCGATGGCTTCGTCCACGTCAGATCTGTCGCCGAACTCGTTGAATCGAGTGAACAGGGTATTAGTAAGCCAGACCAGCGATGTAGAGCGTTCGGGGTGCCCCGGTGGACGCAACGCCAGCGCTGCACGATTCAGCCTGATGGCTTCGTCCAAGCCGGCTCTGTCGCCGAACTGTTTAAATCGAGTGTGAAGATTGATAGCGAGGTTGTTCAGGGACATGGAGCGATCGGGGTGCCTTGGTGGACGCAACGCCAGGGCTACACGATTCAGCTCGATGGCTTCGTCCAGGTCGGCTCGGTCGCCGAACCGTTTGAATCGAGTGGAAACAGTGACGGCGAGGTTATTCAGGGACATGGAGCGATCGGGGTGCCCTTGAGGGCGCAACGCCAGGGCTACACGATTCAGCTCAATGACTTCGTCCACGTCAGCTCTGTCACCGAACTCGTTGAATCGAGTGAACAGGGTGCTAGTGAGCCAGACCAGCGATGTGGGGCGTTCAGGGTGCCCCGCCGGACGCAACCCGAGAGAGACACGATAATGACCAATTGCCTGCTCCAACTTCTCTCTATCGTGGCTCCTTGAAATCGGAATATATGGTGCGGGCAATGTCATGTACGGAGTGCACAGCTGAAGTTTCCAGGGCCTTCGTTTTACCCTGCCACCGAGGCTTGGTCGAGCTCTAAGAAATATTGTCCCCGTTGGTACTGACAGTGTAGAGCGAATGAATCATGTACCTCGGCAACGGCGGCACATTCACCTTCGGTATGTGTAGCTCGTTCGACTTTCACAATGAGATGGCCTTCTTCGTAGGGTGCTTTCGCCGGGAGAGTCATATCTAGGGAGAAAAATCAGTCTCTACATCACGGCAACAGTGAAGGGTGAGGCACTTGTAAATTTGCTGCCGGATCCCAGCAACTGCTCGGCAGTAGTTCTTGATTCCCAAATCGACTTGCCCCTTCTCGAGTGGCCCGAGCGCACCGCTTTCCAGCGTTCGTACAAACGAAGCGCAATGGATGACCTCTTGTTCCCTCTCGAATGGCCCGGGAGCACCGCTTTCCAGCATTCATACAAACGAAGCGCAATGTATGACCCCTTGTCTGCTCTCCTAAATTCACGATATGGTCAGGCTACGTGAAGATGCTGAGTCGAGAACACGTACAGTGGAAAACAAGTGTTCCATTCGATGGTTGACTGAGGCGAGGGTGCTAGCTCGGCTGTCCGTCCTTGCTTTCCGTCCACCTCGACGACAACGTAGAAGCCCGTCGCGTGGTTATAATTAGATGGAGACAACCCAGTGGCTCCGACGACTGCAACGGCTTGAGTTAGTTTTGGACCGAGAAAGTCGGACAACGTCTCTGCGTACCTGTGAGCGAGAATTCTATCTTTCCTTCAGTGGATTCCGTGTCGCCAAGCATCTGAGATCACTATCACGAAGGAAATTGGCCGTAAGAGAGGTATATGGTGGCGAAATGGAGGGTAGGCGTATAGGGACGCAGTTGGCTGTGAGCAACGCGGCTGCTTGATGCAATGCATTCTGCACGTGCGGTGCGATATGGTGGCGAAATGAAGGGTACACCACCGATTTGGATGGAGGTCTTTTGGGGTCCGACACAGGATGTGAGCTCGAGGCTGGCGCTGGTTGGCAGCACATCTCTCTCTCGATGCATGATGGTAGCCAATCTAGGAGTGGGGCTCTTGGCCGTGACAGACCTTTGTATCGGACAGAGGCGATGATCATAACCTCGTCTGGAGGACAGAATCGCGCACCGGAGCCGAACAGGCTTCGAACGAGATAAATTGCTGCGACGGCGGGCGATCCCATCGGCACACTGCTTTTGCCGTTAATCTCAGGTTGATGCGCTTGAGCGTCTTCGAGCGTTGGCTGTGGTGGAGAGACGAGTATTTGGTCAGCATCGGCGTTTGAACTTTGCATTCTGCAACAATTGGATCGTGTCCTACACCCTTCCCAGAATGACCAGCCCCCACTGTGGTTACTCCCCCTTGCCCCGCGGACGAGGTGAACGAGGCCCCCCCCGATGCGCCACCTGCCACATTGATCACCATCCCGCCGACCACAGCCCAATACCAAAACGTCCCGGCCACCACCCATCCCGCAGCCACGATCTATCGTCCTTTGCCGGTGCACTCCTCTCGTATCTTGCCACTGAGCGCAACCTCGTCCAAGACTCACTTTCCCGGCACACCCAGAGATCGTCCGCCCTCTTGGCGAGGTTCAGAGGCCACAGCCCCATCACGACACAGCCAAACACGGCTGGGACGCCATGTCTCCGAATCTATATTGTCCCTGCCCGCAATATCGAGGCTCGTGATGACCTTTTGGACGCGTGTGACGCTGGGTGCGAATGGGCTACGAATCCCTCGCAAGGTCAATATTCCCTCGTCACCAGCTTAGTCGTTTAGCTCACCTCCCCATGCCACTCTCGCTTCCACTGCGCTGTGTCACGCAGCCATATGATGGTCTTCTTCACATGCCAAGCTGACATGATGGCTTTGCTGTCTGAATACTTGAACCACCGTCCCGACAAGGAAAGGTGCACTATTCTTCGTAGAATCACGAAGGCCCTGTAAGCATCTTTCTGCATGATGCTGGTGGTAGGGTTACTGGACTTGCTTGTTTTCAGGCATCGAAAGCTCAACGAATTCGTAGCAAGTATGGGTGGGACGGTGCAGACGAGGTCTGCTCCGTCTGGCCTGCCGGAACGCCTCCGAGCGGCCATCTACCCAGAACCCCTCGCGCTCTCCCAGTAGAGGTGCTCTGACAAACGCCGTTTGCATACCATGATTAAACCACCGGTCGCTCCGATTTCCGGTCCAGTCATCTATTTGTAGGACAGCGCAGCGTGGTTCGTACATCTATCGATGACGCTCTATCAGCCATTGTGAGTCTGAGAAGGGGAGATAGAGGATATCTGGCTGCTAACCATGGCGTGTTTCGTGTCCCACGCAGCTATTTTCGTGATTTCTCCTACTCCTTCAACCTTAAATCCGCCATTCTTGGCCTGAGCACAAAGTTCCACATCAGGAACCTGCGTAAAAGCGCCATCGACAAGCTCGGGCTCGGCTTTCCCTCCGCGCTCGAGTCATTTGACAACCTGACACAGTCGCTCGTGACCACGGAATGGACAACGTCATCGAGATCGTCAACCTCGCCCGCGACACGGAGTGTTCCAAGTTTCCCCATGCGCACTCTACCACCGCACCCGCCTTCCAACGGGCGCGATTCTCTAAGCTCAAAACAAACTCCGCAAGGAAGTTACGGCGCTGGTCGCTGACAACCCCCATCCCGACTATCGCAGCCTCAAGGACTCGCCTTTCCTCGACCCAGAGGTGCAAGCCCAGTCTTTCACTAACATTGGATACGAGCATTGCTGATGCGTATATCCTGAGCATGGAGAGCCTGCGTCCGTTCCCGCTTATCCCCATGACGCTCCACAAGGCCGCCAAAGATACGGAGATCGACGGGACGTTTATCCCCGAGGGCAATTTGATTTTTATACCTGTGCGCTCACTGTTCCAGTTTGCACTTCTTCGCCTGATCGGTGGTATTCAATCCAGATACGCGTCTTCAACACATGGAAGGAGCACTGGGGTACGTCGACATCTGATGATTCTGGTCTCCTCGTACGGGACGCTTTACTCCAGATTTCGTCCCTAACGATGGTACAGTCTCCCTGAGACGTACAACCCGGCATTTTCGCTCCTGTCCTTCTCCGCTGGGCCCCATGGATGCATCGAGAGGACCATGGCGATGGTGGAGATGAAGGCCGTCTTAGCGTACGCGCCAATCATATACATACCTCGTTTGAGCCGGTTCCATTTGTCTTACTCACAACGATGACTGTTCAATCGCAGGATCCTCATTGCGGCCACGAGTACTGCGCTTGAAAAGATGATCGTCAGAGTTTGCTTCGGTGGGAAGAAGGTTAAGTAGTTACCTTCCCGGGTCACCAGTGGGATACGTCCCTACTCTGTATGTAGCTACCTAATCAGCTGTCTGCGATTGTCTCCCCAGACAAGTCGCACGTTCCGAGAGGAGTGTTTCAAACTTTTGACGCTGGGAAGGGGCTTTACTTTGAACGCTAGCGGGAGCCTTTAACTTCGGGCGCTAGCGAGAGGCTTCAACTTTGGGCGCTAGCGCGCGTTTTGAACCTTGAACTCAAGCCCGAACTCCGAGCACGCAGCGCCGCATCTGTCCCGATCCCTGGTCCTCGGGAGCGTGCTGTTGCCGCTGCTGAGATTGCTCAGACCTGTGCGCCGGCGCTGTGTGAGGAGAACGGATGTCAGGCGTTGGTGCTCCATGCTAAGATCATCGTCTAGGGAATCTTTCACTCCGAACTCTCGAGCTTCGGTGTCAATCCCGCGCTCGGTCTGTCTCCTCTTAATCCCTCAGGCTCGACTAATCGTTCGATTTAGAGAGGTTCCCGTACCTCCAAGAATTGCTATTCGGCCACCTCTCTTGAGGACAGTAACGTGCAGGCGTGGGCTGTATGGGTACGTCTGTCCTGTGTGCCCCAAATTTCACAGATCTCTCTCAACCCTCTGCAGTTTCTTGGCGGGATGACATCGACGTGTATTATCTGCCGCCAGCTTCGTTTCTTGTCCTGGCTCGTCTCAGCCGTCGTTCGTGCGGATATCGTCGGTCCTTGAGTGCTGCGGACGACATCAACCGTATTAATTCGTAATGGCCATCACTCGATTCTATCCTCACGCACTCTCACTACAGTTGCCGCAGAATCTACCGGTGGTGTTGGTGCACGTTATTCGAGGGGAGGTGGCTGAGGTGCTTGGGAAAGGGTTCTGAAGACGCTTTGCCCTTGTTCTAACGGTACTCTGATGGTACGACTAGGCTCCTCGGCGCAATGGACTGCTCGTATGTGTGGTTATGCCGGCTGAGCTCCCCTCGAATGAGTCTTCGACAAGAGCAACCACACTTGCGCTGATTGTAGGTGAGAGCAATGGTGGACCTGTTTGGTGGGCGTCACTTAGATCTCTAGAACCCTTCGCACCACGGGGACAAGATCTCCACCTCAGTGCATACCGCCGTATAATAATAAGTACTGCTACATCCAGATCTATACTCCTGCTGTACGAAAAAAACATGCAGACTCGCAATGACGATTCGTACAGTGTCCTGTGTATCAATGTCCTCCACAAGCCCCTCATCCTAACCATTCCAGGAACTCGTTCAGCGAGCTGATCACTGGACTACGCGGTCGTTTCCGCTGAAGATGTGGCAGTGCCCACTGGAAATATGGCTTGATATCATAGACTAAGCTGGCACTGGCGTCGCGATGTCTCCACGTAAATGCTATGAGGGCCTCCAGGAGTTCTTCTAGATCGAGAGTGACTTCGTCCATCATGCACCACGCATGACGAATAAGCAGCTCGACATCTTTGTTCGTGAAGCTGTGCTCGGCACCGCGGGCTTCAATGTTCTCCACTATCGCAGCGAGATACAGTGCCATCATTGCGTCGGGCTCACAACATGAATGCTCGATGATGAAGAGGCATCGATCGAAATGCTGTTCATCGTGCAGATGTCTGTCCCAAATGCCGCCAGAGCTCCGGACGAGCGCGTATATGATTTGCAGGTAATGAAAATCCCGCTCCTTGTAGAAGAACCTGTCGGGGGAATCCCGACTGGTGGTATCTTCCTCGTAATATATGTTGGTCACGTTGGTCAAAACGGCAGAGCGAAGGGCGGCAGAGAAGGCGGATAACATGGGCAATATGGCATTGTCCGGGGATCCCAAAGCCTCTCTGATTTCCCAGGCGGTGCGCAGAGCGGCATGACGGACTCTAGTGGGTTTGTCCGATCCCATGCCGATGATGAGCGCCCCAACGAATGCGGGTTCGTTTGCCCAGCGGGAAATATCACGGGCTTGGGAGAGCATGACAAACATATCGCCAACTGCTATTTCGTCCTGTGTTTCGTAGTGATGGTCCAAGAAGGCAAGCGCCCAGTGAAAGTCGCCTAAGTTCTGCCGATCTGCATAGAATCGTGGACACCACATGTCCCCTTCATTGAGCCAGGAATTCACAGCACTTATATGCAGAGTTGCTCGGGCATATCTCCATATGACCATTCTGAGTGGATCTCGCCCGGCCTAATTCGACTCTCTGATTGTCTGCACCATCGCCACCAATGAAGCGCAGACCGCCGGACCCAGTATCGCTGCAGCACGCTGGCACACTGTGTTACACACAGGAACATGCGGCTGTATCTCGGCTTCCAGGACATAAGACAATGTTTGAAGAATTGACGCCGAGACACCGAGGGTTGCGTTGGCCATGTCGCGCACTGTCGGTAGGTGCTGTTGGAGCTGTCGACATAGCAACTCAATCGCTGAACTGAGAACGGTGAACTAATTGAATGGTTCGGGCTAACAAATAACCAACCTTTTATCGACCTTCACCAACTCCTTCCGATCTATGCGCACACCTGTTAGGATAGCGGCGGACAGGATGCAGTCGGCAAGTATGTGCTGAGGGGGGGACGGAGAGGTAACCCATCGTGTGATTTCAGCCACAGCCATCAGTTTCAACATGGGAGGACACAGTGGATGTGCGAGCAGATGGGGGAATAGGCCCAGCAACCATGTACGACAGCATTCCGGAACCGGGGGCACCCACCTGGTGCACTCATGAGAGTCATGGATATACTTCCGTTCGCCAAGGGACAAAGAGAGCCGTGCTATGGCGCAAACAAATGAATAGGCTGAGCCCTTCGTGTCATAATGTTCCAGGCATGCGAAAAGCGCACGTAACTCGCGATTCCCATCCTTATCGCTCAGAGTCGTGTAGCGGGGGTCAGAGTCGCTGGATGAGGGGTAGAATCTGTTGCAATATAGGTGTACAACAGCTTTCCCGAAAACAAGGGCTCGTTCCTGTCCAAACGGCGCAAGTTTCCATTGATCGGAGTCGTTTGGCACGGGCACGAAAAATCCTTTGAAGGTGTCTCGTAGCTGCACGAACATATCTGACACGTCCAGCTCTACCGGCCACTCTACTTCCGGCACCATCCCGGCTGCGGTTGCAATGACATCCGGATCCGTGGATGTCGCGAGAAGCCATGTAATTGCGAGAGCCCCCAGCGAGTGATCAGGAAAAGACGGAACGTGTAGCTTCAATGGGTCCGGCGTCAGAGGTGACGATGATGCTAATGAGGATTCCGGGTCACCAGGTGAATCAGATGTAGCCTGTGGTCGACATAACACCATCTGCCACAGACGGCTAGCCCGAGGAGCTACCTCATCCTCTACCCAATCTACAAAAAACCCACGCACGAGAAGGATGAAGCTCATTATATTCCTGCTGTCCAGGCCGCGAAAATATGCGACAACACTGTCCTTGAAATGGAGCACGAGCCAGAGTATGACTGCTAGGATGCTCGATACCGGAGTTTGGAAGGGGCAAATGGGCGAGATCAAGGATGCTAGCGTTATTGAGATGTAGAACAGGATCCCAAAAGCAGTGGTCCCGATGACGACAGCACCGATAGTAGATTGCTCGGTCCAAACATAGGCGGACAGGGCAACCCCGAACAAAAGCAGTGAAATCTGCAGCAAAACAGGAAGCACTTCCAGCACAGCGTGGAAGTGCCATGCCTTGGGCGCGTTAAGCTTTTTTTGCCTACGTTTGGCCCGCTCCTCGATCGTTCCACCTCCGCGACGGCGGTAATGGCCCAGCCATTGTTTCCCTAGCACTGCACCCAACGCAGCAAGAAGGCTCGCGCACAGGCTGGCATACAGGAACGACTGCGTCCAGATCACAGTCGTACCCGGCCCGTTCCACGTGGGAGGGTCTAGCGACTGGCCAGCAAAAGCGCTGCTGTTGGTGGCTTGTATCAGTTGCCGGAGCAGGGCATTGGTGGTGTCGGTCGGGTCGGGGCTGAGACTGGACTGCAAAGCCGTGATGAACGTAGTGCTGACGGCAGAGAAGAGACCGGACTGAAGGGGTTTCAGGAACTTATTCACAGGAGTCATGCAAATTAAAGTACTGACGAAAATCAGCACGATGTCCATGTCGTCCTTGTATTTCTCGAGAAACTCCGAGTCATAGTCCTCCGCTTGCCGTTTGTACGTGGCCCAAAAACTGTCGGTGCCGGTCTCTTGGGCAATCGTAGACGCTTTCAAAGTTTGCGTAGAGTCTTTCAGAGTTTCGTTAGACTCTTCGAGAGTTCCGAGTATTTTCTGCAAGAGCTGTGACCTACAAGCAACGGTGAGCCGGATAGAGACAAGAAAAGATAGTATCGTACTGGACGTCCTGGGCGGCTGGATTTGGTGTAGTACCACCTCTGGTGGGATCGTCATTACGTTCCGCAGAGTGGTCGACTGTCTGAGCTGGAGGGTGATACGATCTGCCAGATATGATGAGAACGAAAGACATAACACTGGAAAGTAAGAGGTCTCGCACTTAGCTTCCGAGGCTGTTGATGTCGCTGGTGCATCGCCCCCAACGGCGTTGTTGCTAGCTCCAGGGGAACTTTCTTCCGTGACGGATGCCATTGAGCAAGAAATTGGGGCCCTTCCACTCGACGCCGGGGCCGGAAACTGCAGGCAAGCGTCAGGAAGACGATAAGCTCGTGGAAGGAGCAAGGCTAACGAACGAAGCGATTAGTGGCGGGCTCGATAACGTACCACGCGCATGGCCTTCCCGGTCGCTACCACGAAGACCATCTTACAAGGGTTGAAATGACTGTCTTGCTGTCAGGTCCCCCGCCAGTCTTATCCCAGTGCTCCATGTTGGGCGGCCACAGAGTCCAAGACGAGGAAAGCCTGAGCTCGGCAGTGCCCGAGGACGCTCTTTCTGTAAGTACCATGCTTTGCCCTACACGCCCAAGGGCCTCTGTTATTCTACCCAGGGTGTCTCAGTGGTCTTTACAGAGAGACTTCCCTCCGATGTGCCCGAAAGTGAATGCGTGTTTGATATTGCTCGTTTTCTCACATCTCGCCGTGATCGACCCATATATCTGACCACGCAGTACCCACCCCGGCGCGGAGCCCTCGCCACCCTCCCCAACACCGGGCACAGCGCCGCCACAAAACACCTCCGCCGGCGTCGGGTAGCTGAGAAATCGGGTGCTCATCAAGCGGGACAAGGCGCTGCTCAAGACGTGGCCCATCGGGTTGGTGGCGGGCGGAAGCGGTGCGTCCTAATGATTCACCACATCTCTGGCATGATTCGATTCCGGTTCTATGCAACCGCCGTCAGTCTATCCGCGACCCACGTTAAGATCTACGACAAGTCCACCCGCGACCCACGTCAAGCCTCCACCAGACGCGCACCTCCATCCTGGCTGCGATCCACGAGCTCGTCCACCCCGGCACTCCGACTCCTCCGCACCTGCCGATTCACACACACAGGACTCGAGTAGCCCCACGCAGAATCCCGTGTCCGCCCTCGCCGCATGCTCTCCGCACATATCCGTCTCCCTTTCCGCACTCCTCCGGGGGCGCTGTCTTTACTGGCGCCGCCTCGTCTTCCTCGTCCCCGCGCTCCCCGGTCGGCTTCGTAGCGATGCCCCTCACGCTACCTGTGCTGGCCATGCCCCCGCCCATAACCGTGACAGCTACGAATTTCTCAGCGGCGGTGGCGCCATGAGCACCTCTGCGACCTCCCCGCACAACTGATATTCGCCATAGATCCCCAGCTCGTCTACGTCCAAGGCCCTCTCCGACTTTCATGACACAGAGGAGCACGAAGACGACGATGATCTCGAATCTGAATCTGAAACAGAACCCGTCCCCCCGCCCGCACAAAACGCTCCCGCAAGGCACCGTTCACAAGCGTGATAAAGTCCACTCACGCAGCCACCGCTGAGGATCCTCGAGCCGGAGTATCGGCGCCCCCAGTCCAGAGGAGTACGAGATGTTCAGTAAGGAGAAGAGGCAACTTAAGAATAAAATATTCGCAAGGAATCTTAGGGTGCGACGAAAAGGTACATCGTTTCGTTCATCTCGCCCTCTTCATTTCGCTTTTCGCTTCATCTTTTGTCGTCACCTTCATCTTTTTCTTTTCCCCCTCCTTTCCCTCGTCGCCCTCGTATATTTTTCTTCCTCCCCGTTAAACTCCTCTTCTCACCCCATCCGCATTGCTAACCCCCCTTTTCTCACCCCTCCAGTATACATCACCACCCTCGGAGGTAACGTCGCCGAGTGCGACCACCTCATCTCAGCCATGCGCACCGAGCTCGGCTCCTCCCAGTCCCAGTCCGAAACGTCACCCTCCGCGAGGAGATCGACAACCTCAAGCACTGTCTCCATGGCCGCGGCGTGGCGCTTTTTGACTCCGCGCCGTTGCCCGAGGTCTCTGCCGCCATGTCCTCCACTGCCTCCTCGACGTCAAATTCAACTGGCGCGGCGACGAAGGCACCATCGTACAATCCCCACAAAGACCTCCTCGCGCCTTGGGTCACGCGCGCCGTTTTTGTGCGGCCTCGGCTCGGGCATCACCCGTGTACACGATACTCGTCCCGCCCCTCGCGGTCCCAGCAGGGAAGGTGACTGTACTTGGCGGTGGCGGTGTGAGCTCGACGATCTCGAGGGTCCCCGGCACCAACCCAGTGCTGGCGAACCAGGGGGAGAGGGAGAAGTAGGGGTTGCAGGAGAATATCAGCCCTAAGCTGTGGATCCAGAAGGGCATGGTCGAGCGCAACATCCCGGTCCTCAATCCCTCAGATTCCAACGCCAACTTCTCACTCCCCTCCAGTACGACTTTCCGCGGCCAACATCAACGATGCCTAATCCTTTAACAACGCACTAGGCGGCTTCGACTCCTTCGCGGAGATAAACGCTGGCGGCAGTAGTTCCGGTTCGACGTCAATTGGACATGGGGAAGGAGGGAGTCGGAGAGGGTGCGCAAGGCCTTGGAAGGGACTGCGGCGGTGCGGGTTGTCGATGTCGAGCCCGTCCCGCTGTAGTTCCAGCGGCGGTGGATGTCAAGCCCGTCGTGGGTGTGACCGCCAAGCCGACTCTCGTCTCCGACGCGAATCCCATGTCGAGCGCGAACCCAAGCTCGTCTGGGATGCAGATCGTGGCGGATGCGTGTGCCTTGCTGGAGTAGAGCATGCGGAGCTTGACATTAGTGAAGAAGTAGGCGTCGGCGTCGGTATGTTTGATGTTGGTGAGTTGGAGGTGTGGTTCGTCGTTTGGGGATCGTGTGCTAATGATATTGGTTTGGTTTTGTGTAGTTTGTGTCGTGCGTTGGTGGGGTGCGCCGTGATAGGGGGGAGAGTCACGTCGGCGGCGTGAGGACGAATGAGATCGGCATCGCGGTTGACGGAAAAGCGACTTCACCACAGGCTCGATGGACAAGTAAGCGCCCACAGCACCCATAGCAGGCGTCTGACAGAAGGGGAAGGTGGGTGTTCGACAGCAGAAGAAAGCAGGCGTCTGGTTTTGCGGAAACAGGGTCGGTTTTTGTTTTATATTTATTCCACTACATAATGATTCCTTGCAGTCCTCCGTTCAATTTCGTTTGTCGTTTGTCGCTGTTCTTTTATTCTTTTTCTTTCGGTACGTTGCTGGTTGGATTTTATGATGCGATATCTTTCTGTCTACGGCTCCTACTTCCCTTCGATTGTCTCAGCTATCAAGTTTTGTCAACATTTCAGCTTTCTTGGTCGATCGTGCACCTCTCGCTCACTAATACTCGCCAATATCCCCATTCCCGTCCTTATCCCCCACTCACCTCCACTCAACTCGATTCTACTTGACTCGTATTTCTTGTCTCGCGGCTTGTGCATAGTATTATACGTGCATAGGAACTTAGCGTGTGATAATGCAGAGGGTTGAACCCCAAGTGCGTATTTTATATGGAGGGCTGAACGCACTTCGGTAGAGTCTCACCGAGGAGGGGAACCCTCACTCGAATCCTGGACATACTCATACCCCAGGCCAAACCACATGGGTATCCGTGTGCAAATCCATTAGGTTGGGGGTGCTCTGGTCGGCGTACTTCTTCGCGAGGTAGCGCCCGATAGCGCCCGATCCGTACAAGATGAACCGCCGTAGTCCTGAGTGTTCTGATGTTATCTCAAGCCAAAAAACGAGAGACTGGAAGTGGAGAAGTCGTAGAGGGGGATGCACGATGAATGACTTGTACAAATGGCTGGTGCGTGGTGAAGAAGGGCAGTTCTGCTGCCCTTGGTGAGGTCGACAGAGATTAGCTTGTAGGGGATATTCTTTTCCCTGCAGACGACGGCGACACGGCTTGTGCAGGTCGGGAGGCTGAGGCCGTATTTGTTCAACATCATGTTCAGAGTGTATTCAAGAGAGTTCACGCGGGGAAAGACAAGGCGCTGCGGTGTTGCGTCGATGGCCCGGTGGCTCTATATGTGGCGAGCATTCGGTGGATACAGATGTGGCAGCTCAGAGCCCCTGGTGAATGGGATCAGTGGTGCACTCGGTGGTCCTGGGCAGTCAGATGGATTCAAAGAACCGTGCCAGATGCATAAGGAGATAAGGAGTGCGATACGATCGCCTGAAAAAGTCGCATTTGCGCATCATGATTGGTCAATGACCATGCGCGCACTGTCACTTGGCTGACGCCGCAAGCATCACATCAGGCCGTGGTGTGAGAGGTTGGTTGGCAAGCGCAAACGAGGCGGGTAGTTCTAGAGCGCTGTCTATGTTGGTGGTGGCGCGCTAGGCGCTAGAAGACAGGAGATATATACAAGTCCGCACATTGGTACATTCATTGCGATAATCATGAGGGCGTCGGTCCTAATAATATGGACGAAAGTACAAGTCGAATCCAGTCCGAACTGAGGAGGATATCAGTGGACGTCAAAGCTGTAAGGAGCATTGAAACTTGCCATCAATATCGAACGCAGCTTTAATCATCAAATGGCGTTAAGCTCCAATGTGAACGAACACGACCCTCTGCTCGAGGGGGACTACTATCCCGTCCACCGTCCCGTCCACCATCTGTACAACTTTGTTCAGTGACGCCGCCGCCTTCGTGCAGTCCATCCCGTGCTCGAACATCGCCTTGTAGAACGCCAAAACCATGTGGGGAGCGATCTCGTCGCTGACACCCCACATCGTCCCGATCACGCTCTTGAACCCCGCAAACTGCATCCCTGCAGCTAGATGGATCACCTCGTCCGGCGTTGTCGCATCCCCGACCGCAGTGTGACAGGCGGAGAGAAACGCGAACTCCGGG
Source organism: Leucogyrophana mollusca (assembly GCA_021014945.1). Lineage (NCBI taxonomy): Eukaryota > Fungi > Basidiomycota > Agaricomycetes > Boletales > Leucogyrophana > Leucogyrophana mollusca. The sequence goes on along the minus strand of MU266522.1, from coordinate 13,845 downwards.
TGAGAGATATCCGCGCGAATGATGTCCAGAAGGGAGAGTGGCTCGTCACGCATGGAAAAAGACGAGTTAAAGGGCTGAGTTGTGTCTTGTTTACCGTGGCAAGCAAGGTGAACCCAAGAGTTCTTGGAGAGAGCGTCCAGTGCCGCTTGTTTCGTGGCGGCAGCATCGGCCAGACGTGTGGAAGGCACAGACAATGGCAATCCGCATAGAACGAGGTCGAGTTCCGCATTCACCGCGGGGAGTGCCTGTGCATTATTTCCGCCATCGGGCATTGCTTGCCCGATTGCAGCGAGCTTTGGAGTGATCACTGACGCTATGGTGTTGTTCCTCCTCGTCTTGATAAGGGCCGACAACGTTGGGGTATACGATGTGATGTATAGATCGGACAGACCCAACTCGCCCTCGCGGTATGGACCAGCAGCATGCAATGGCAGTGATGTGAACGTCGACGTGGGGCACAACCAGATCCGCGAACCTACTGGGACCCGATTATTCCCTAGCGCATCCACGATGGGATGCACGAAGTGGCGCCAAAGCAATCGTAGTAGAGAAAGTAAGTCACCCCGCGTGCCGTTCTCGTGCCCAGCAACACTAGATCTTGAACGAATCCTCAGTGTGCGAGTGAACTGCGACCCCAATTGGGTAATATATTTCAGATTTTTTGGAAGGGGCACATGATGTGGAGGATCATTGTGGAGAACAATGAGTGCGTCGCAGGAATATTGGCTAGCGTTGATGACAATGACGGGACCTTCAATGGCAGCCTGCTGGAGATCGGAGTAGAGCGGAGGTAACAGAAACCGAGAGAAACCCTCCACCTGTCGTACTTCGCACACTACAGAGTCCCATTTTTTGACCAGGCGTTGGTGATGACGTACTCCTTCGTCACGGGAACCACTCTTCTCGTCATCCCGCAGCCTTCTGGACGACCTGTCGAGCTCCGAGCTGATTCGCTGAAGATCTGTTGCCAGCTTTTTGCCTTGTGCATTCGCATCGGCAAGCTGCTGCAGAGGGGTATGGAGGTTTGCCATCTGTGTCCATATTAGTCCCCTTCCCTGCTCCAGTAGTTCGACTGCGGTGCTGGGGTAATTTCGACGAAGTGCGCAAGACCCAGCATCGGCTGCTAAGGAGGAAGAGATGGTTTTCAGGAGTTCGTGGCGCGATACAATGGATGACCTCGTGATGACGTGGCGATCGAGATTGGCCAAGGATACTCTGTAGGCGTTCAATGCAGAAACATGATTAAATCTCTCTGCCGCTTCAATCCAGTTCAGTGAGTAGTTCACTTGGTCCCATGAACCGCCGTTTGCGTGATTGGAGGCCAGTTCGTGGGACTGAAAAGCGGCATCGAGATCGGCTATATCGCTGGATAACTTGAATCGAGCGGAAAGGGTGACAGCGAGGTTATTCAGGGACCTGGAATGAGTGGGCCCTTCCGAACGCAACGCCAGGGCTGCACGATTCAGCTC